>CAUYPK010074233.1:0-23673 GCA_963574355.1 Loris lydekkerianus
GGGGAAAGAAGGGAGAGGAGGTGAGAAAGAGGAAGGAGGAGGAGGAGGGAGCAGGTTTGGTAAGCTCTCACCTAAAGTGCACAATGTAGGAGTATAAAGCACACCCCCTGGGTAAAAGGCTCCACTACAACTTGGACTTTACCTAACAAATGCAAACTATGTAACCTAATCATCTGTACCCATACTTTAGTCTGAAATAAATAACTAAATAAACAAAGCACTTAAAAAAATAAAAGCCTCAGAATGACAGAAAAAAAAAAAGAAAAAGAGAGAAAATGCTTCAGAACATTGGTCTCACAAAATATTTTATGGTTAAGCCCCAATAGACAATAAAATCAAAAATTAACAAGAGGGCTCAGCACCTGTAGCTCAAGTGGTTAGGGTGTCAGCCACATATACCAGAGATGGTGGGTTTGAATCCAGCCTGGGCCTGCCAAACAACAATGACAACTACAATCAAGAAGTAGCCCGGCTTTGTGGCAGGTGCCTGTAGTCCCAGCTACTTGGGAGCCTGAGGCAAGAGAATCGCTTAAGCCCAAGAGTTTGAGGTTGCTGTGAGCTGTGATGCCATAGCTCTCTACCCAGGGTGACAGCTTGAGACTCTGTCTAAAAAAAATAAAAATAAAAATAAAAAGTGGGATTAAATCAAATTTAAAAGCACTGCACAGCAAAAAAAACAACAGTGAAAAGACAAACTACAGAATGAGAAAGTATATGCAAAGTATTCATCTGACAGAGGATTAATATCCATAATATATAAGGAACTCAAACATCTCAAAAGTAAGAAACAAATCCAATATCCAATTAAAAATGGGGCAAATAATTTCAATAGACATTACTGGCCAACATATATATAGATAGCCAATAAATAAGTGAAAAATTCTAAACATCACCAATCATTAGAGAAATGCAAATAAAAACCACTATGAGGTAAGGAATAATTAACTACAACAATCCTCAAAGAACTAAAAGTTGACTTTCCAGAAGAAACTTCTGTTATCTACCCAGAAGAACAAAAGACATTTTACCACAAAGATATCTGCACCAGGATGTTTACTGCAGCCCAATTCATAATTGCCAAGTCATGGGAAGCAACCCAAATGATCATCAACCCATGAAAGGATTAACAAACTGTGGCATATGTATACCATGGAATACTATTCAGCCATAAAAAGATGGAGACTTTACATCTTTTACCTTTACCTGGATGGAGGTAAAACACATTCTTCTTAGTAAAGTATCTCAAGAATGGGAAAAAAGTATCCAATGTACTCAACACTATTATGAAACTAATATATAAACACACACTCATACAAATGATAAAACACAAATGTAGTCTAGCAAGAGTGAGGGAAGAGAAGTGAGAGGAGAGCGGAATGAGGGAGGGCGACTGGTGGGAGGAGGCAGGGCATGTGGTGGGATCTCACCTAATGTGCAAAATGCAAGGATATATTTCAAAATAACTAAGAGTAAATTTTAAATGTCTTACCACAAAAAGTAAGCGAGCTGATGGATATGCTAATCAGTTTAAGCATTCCACACTGCATATTAAATCATCACATTATACCCCATTAATGTATACAGTTAAGGTTTTAATTAAAAATTAAATTAAAAAAAAAAGAAAGAGAAAAGAGAGAGACCTTGTCTCTACCAAAAATAGAAGAACTAGCCAGATGTTGTGGCAGGCTCTTGTGGTCCCAGCTACTTGGGAGGCTGAGGCAAGAGATCACTTGAGCACAGGAGTTTGAGGCTGCTGTGAGCTATGACGCCACAACACTCTAGCCTAAAGCAATAGAGTAAGACTTTGTCTCAAAAAACAAAAACCAAGACAAAAAGTAGGCTGGGTGTGGTGGCACACACCTGTAGTCCCAGCTACTTGGGAGACTAAGGCAGGAGGATCAGTGGAGCCCAGGAGTTTGTGTTATGACACCACCACCACCACCCACCACCCCCACTGATGTTTCTGTGTTGCTAGTCCCAGCAACACAGAAACATCCTGCTTCCAAGATAAATAAATAACAAATGCTGGAGATATGGTTTGGATGTTTGGCCCCTCCAAACTCATACTGAAATTTGATCCTCAGTGTTGGATGTGGGGCCTGGTGGGAGGTTTGTGGGTTGTAAGGGCAGATCCCTCATGAATGGCTTGGTGCCCTCCCTTCCATAATGAGTTCTCACTCTTAGTTCATGCAAGAGCTGGTTGTTTCAAGGAGCCTGGCACCACCACCTCTCGCTTGTTCTTTCTTTCTCTTGTCATGTGACACACCTGCTCCCCTTTGCCTTCTGACTGGACTGGAAGCTCTCTGAAATCCTCAGAGATACTGACATGATGCTTTGTGTACTGTTTGCAGAACTGTGAGCCAAATAAACTTCTTTTCTTTATAAATTACCTAGCTTCAGGTATTTCCTACATAGTAATACAAAATGGACTAACACAGCTGGGGAAGATTCAGAGAAGAGAAATCTTATACATTATTCATGGGAATGTAAACTAGACCTGCTACTATGGGAAATAGTATGGAGGTTCCTCAAAAAACAGCAAATAGAGCTAACAGATGATCCAGCAACTTATCCAAAGAAAAGGAAGTCAGTACATTGAAAAGACACCCACACCCCGTGTTTACAGCAACCCTGATTACAAGATATGGAATCAACCTATGCAGCCAAAAACAATGAATAAAGAAAATGTCGTATGTTGAATATACAGGATGGACTCCTCAACCATAAAGAAAGAGGAAATCCTGGCTCGGCAGCTATAACATAGTGGTTATGGCGCCAGCCACATACACTGAGGCTGGCAGGTTCAAACCCAGCCCAGGCCAGGTAACAACAATGACAACTGCAACCAAAACATAGACGGGCATTGTGGTGGGCCCGTGTAGCCCCAGCTACTCAGGAGGCTGAGGCAAGAGAATTGCTTAAGCTCAAGAGTTGGAGGTTGCTGTGAGCTGTGATGCACAGCACTACACCACGGATGACATAGTGAGACTCTGTCTCAAAAAAAAAAAAAAAAAGAGAAAGATCCTATCACTCACACATGGATGGAAATGGATGCCATTATGTTAATGAAGTAAGCCAGGAAGAGAAAGTTCAACACTGCGTGTTTTCACAAATATGTGGAAACTTAAAAATTTAATTTCATAGAAGAAAAAAGTAGAAGAGAGGATCTTGGAAGCTTGGAAGGGCAGGGAGAAAGGAGGAACAGGAAGACATTTATTAAAGAATACAGGCTGGGTGAGATGGCTCACACCTGTAATCCTATCACTCTGGGAGGCTGAGGCAGGTGGATTGCCTGAGCTCACAGTTTTGAGACCACTCTGATAAGAGCGAGACCCTGTCTAAAAACAGCTGGATGTTAGGGTGGTCACCTATAGTTCCAGCTTCTGGGGAGGCTGAGATAAGAGAATCGGTTGAGCCCAAGAGTTTGAGGTTGCTGTGAGCTGTGACGCCATCGCACTTTACCAAGGGCGACAAGCTAGACTCTGTCTCAAAAAAATAAAATAAAAAGTAAAGGATACAAAATCATACCTAGAGAGGAGGAACAAATTCTGGAGATCTATACTTCTGTAGGATGACTATAGTTAATGCTATTTTATAAGGTTTCAAATAGCTAAAAGATATTGAATAGTCCTAACACAAAGAAATAACATTTGAGATAATGAATATTTACCCTAATTACCCTGATCTGATCACTATACATTATGTATCAAAACAGCACTATGGCAGGTACAGTGGCTCACACTTGTAATCTCAGCCCTTTTGGGAGGCTGAGATGGGGAGGATTGCTTGAGGCCAGTAATTTGAGACCAACCTGGGCAACAAGCAAGATCACAATCTCTACAAAAAAAAAAAAAAAAAGAAAGAAAGAAAGAAATTAACCAGCTGTGTTAGCAGATGGCTGCTTGGGAGGCTGAGGCAGAGAATAGCTTCAGCTCAGGAATTATTATTATTATTATTTTTGAGACAGAGTTTCACTATGTTACCCTCAGTAGAGTGCAGTGGCATCACAGCTCACTACAACCTCCAACTCTTCTCTTAAGCGATTCTCTTGCCTCAGCCTCCCAAGTAGCTGGGACTACAGGTGCCTGCCACAATGCCCGGCTACTTTTTGTTGCAGTTGTCATTGTTGTTTAGCTGGCCCAGGCCGGGTTCTAACCTGCCAGCCTTGGTGTATGTGGCTGGTGCCATAACCACTGTACTATGGGTACTGAGCCTCAGCTCAGGAATTTTAAGATTGCAGTTAGCTATAATACCACCACTACACTCCAGCCCAGGAGATAAAGTGAGGCCCCTCATGTGTTAAAAAAAAAAAAAATCACTATGTACCCCATGAACACGCACAATTAATATTTGTCAATTAAAAGTTAATTAAACTTTGTCTTTGAAATTTGCCAGGAACGGTGGCTCACACCTGTAATCCTAGCACTCTGAAAGGCCAAGGTGAGCAGATTGTCTGAGCTCACAGATTCGGGATCAGCCTGAGCCAGAACAAGACCTTGTCTCTAAAAATAGCCTGGTATTGTGGTGAGGGCCTGTAGTCCCAGCTTCTTAGGAGGCTGAGGCAAGAGAATTGCTTAAGCCCAAGAGTTTGACGTTGCTGTGAGCTGTGACACCAAGGCATTCTACGAAGGGCGACAAAGTGAGACTCTGTCTCAAATAAATAAATAAATACACTTTGTATTTGAACTTAAAAATAAATTTAAGTACAAGTACAGTGGCTCACACCTGTAATCCTAACATTCTGGAGGCTGAAGTGGGAGGATCACTTGAGGGAGGAATTCAAGACCAGCCTAAGAAGACTGAGACTCCAGCTCTACCAAAATAGAAAAATTAGCCTGGCATGATATGGGCCTACAGTCCCAGCTACTTGGAAGGCAGAGGCAGCAGGGTTGCTTACACCCAGAACTTTGAGGTTTTAGTGAACTATGATAAACCACGGCACTCCAGCCTGGTTTAATGATTCTCATTATAGAATGAGAATCTATCTCAAAAATACGTAAATAAATAAATAATTTTAAAAATTAAATTAAAAAAAGATGTTAAGGGAAGACAAGGAAATATGCAAGTGAAATCTGTAACTATGTCAGACATAATGAAATCTGTTTTGAAATGTTAAATGGCTTTTAATGAAGGTAAGTGTTTAAACAAAAGTCATTAGAGCAGGTAAAAGTTTCAAGCTCAAAATAGGAAACAAATTTTTACCTGAGAGAGCAGATATGAGCATTAAAAGCATCGTGCTAAGACTAGAAATACAATGATAAATTTTAAAAGGCTTTCATTCTAACTGAGAATATACAGATCAATAAGTAGGCACAATTAATAAAGCAACACAAAATATTAAATTGCAAACCAAATGAAGACTCTAAAACTTGCCACAACTATAAGAATAGGCTACATTCTAAAGTATAAGATCTTTATGTCTACCTACTCCTCCCTACAAATAAGCATTTAAAATAAGGTATAAATAACAACAAATGCTTTACAAAAACATTTAAACTGCTACATATTTTCTAAAGAGTCATTGTAGAAATATTTTCAAACATTGTATGAAAGTATTTATTTTTGAACAATTATTAAAGACCAAGTGTATTTAGAACATCCACACAAGTGACTTTTTATAGTTGCTTACCAGAATTCTGGTAAAGAATCAAGTGGAAGTGGTGGATAGACCAGAGATGTACAGGAGCTCTGACCTTACTAGCATGTCATCCATTGAAAGAATTACTAAACGTAAACAGGCAAAAAATGACAAAATTTAAACCCCCAAAAGAACGTGTTTATTTGCTGGTAGTAGACTCTTCTCTATACACTGGCATAACTATGAATAAAAATGCAGTTTGTGATTTAACTAAAGCATAGTAGGTAAGAAGTAATAAGAATATTCCAGCCAGCACGGTGGCTCACTCCTGTGATCCCAGCACTGTGGGAGGCTGAGGAAGGCAAATTGCGTGAGCTCAGGAGTTCAAAACTTGCCTGAGCAAGAGTGAGACCCCGACTCATAAAAAAAACAAACAAACAAACAAAAAAAACGCATCTGTGGCGCCATGGTGAGCACCTGTAATCCCAGCGGCTTCTGGAGGCTGAGGCAGCAGGATGCCCACAGCCCGAGTCTGAGGTTGCAATGAGCTACGACGCCATCGCACTCTGCTCAGGGCATAGTGAGGGACTCTGTCTCAACAACAACAACAACAAGAAAGAATATTCCAAGGCATCTGAATCAAGATGGCCAGCTGACCACAAAATTTCAGTCCCCATTAAAATGCTACAGAGGAATAAGAATATAAACGTATATTGATGGAAAAAGGGAAGGGGCATCAGCAAATCAGAACTGAAACCAATTTGGGGAAGGCAAAGGATAAGGTAGTCCAGCAGGACAGCAGCCAGACCACAGAGAAAGGGGCCTACAGCCAAGAAGAAAGTTACTCTGCCCTAGAAACACTTCCATGACTTGGTATCATCAACACACAGGGGGAAAGAAAATTAGCATGACACAAAAAGGACCTGAAAATAGAAAAATTACCCAGAAGTCTAGATATGGAACATTCAATGACTACTTCCAATCCCTCCCAAGCCCATCCTTAGTATGCTGCACAAAAGTCAGGTGCTTATCCCCCAGTAAAACCTAAGGAAAATAATATTAATAACTGCCCAGGGAGCTCTAAGGCCATATGCTCATCTACCTCTAAGTCCCGAACCCCTCCCCTTACAGGCCAACTACCCACCTCCTCATCTTAAAGGGAAGTCAGCAGTAACAAACCACCCACGTGCACAGAGCTTCTCAACATCTTTATTGTCTAGTTCTTAAATGTAAATAGAATATTAAAGAAAAAAGGTAACCAAGAGCAAAAAAGATTATCGGGTAACAGTAGGGAACTTAAAAACAAAACAAAACTCCTAACTGACAGTCTGAGACACTCTGAAGAAAAAAAAAAACAAAACCAAAGAGGATGATCAGCTTGGAAAAATTGATTGATGAGATAAAAAAACTTAAAAGAGGGTTAAAAGAAAAAGCTGAGCAATTTTTCCATAAAGTAGAAACAACAGAGATAAATGTGGAGAAAACAAATAGACACAGGACTCAGTAATGGGAGTTATAAAAAGAGAAGACAAAGTAGAGAAGAAATTATTCAAGAAAAAACATAAGTAAAGCTACATTCTGAAACTGAACACACACTTCATAACTGAAAGAGTCACCTGAGGGGATAATACAATGCACAAGGAAAGAGTGCACATACTGTCAAAAAGCAAAAACAACAATGAATTTAAAAAATATAATAATATAAACAATGTTCACAGAAACTGCAAACCACCAAAAGAGGCGAAAACCAAGAGCAAAGTGGTCACCTCCAGTGAGCAAGAACTGCATGAGAGTAGCAAGGGAGAGGTCATAGCTGAGCTCCTGATTTGTAAATGTTATTCCCAAGAGTTTGAGGCTGCTGTGAGCTGTGACGCCACAGCACTCCACTGAGGGCTACATCATGAGACAATGTCTGGGGGTTGGGGGAATACATATACACACACACACACATATTTTATCCAGATCACAAGTAATTTTAGAGAAGAACTACTTGCATACATACCTAAGATATGGGTAAAAGAAACAAGCCAAATTTTGACTTGGCAGTCTTGACCACATGATGCCAATCTAAAAAACTGAAGGCTTTGCTCTCCACCTAAAAATATGTTTAAAATAATACAAAAAATTAATAAAACATTTAAACTTCCACGTTTTCAATTTCTTATATTGAAATTTCATTTAAACCACATTCATAAGCAGTATTAACTTACATCATCTAGTGAAATGTCAATTAAAAAATTATTTTAAACAAAGTACTACATAGGATTCTAACTTTTGTCCTGAAGCTGCTAAAATAAAGTGCCTTTTGGCCAAGTGCAGTGGCTCAGGCCTGCAATCCCAGCATTCCAGAGGCAGAGGTGGGTGGATCCCTTGAGCTCAGAAGCTGGAGACCAGCCTAAGGAAGAGTGAGAACCCATCTCTACTAAAAATAGAAAAACTAGGCTTTGTGCCCATAGCTCAGTGGTTAGGGTGTGGGCCACATACACGGGGCTCGTGGGTTCGAACTCATTCTGGTTCTGCTTAACAATGACAACTACAACAAAAAAATAGCCAGGCGTTGTAGTGGACACCTGTAGTCCCAGCTACTTGGGAGGCTGAGGCAAGAGAATCGCTTAAGTCCAAGAATTTGAGGTTGCTGTGAGCTGTGTAACACTACAGCCCTCTACCCAGGGCAACATAGTGAGACTCTGTCTCAGAAAAAAAAAAAAAAAAAAATAGAAAAACTGGCCAGGCCTGTGGCAGACACCTTTAGTCCCAGCTACTTGGGAGGCTGAGGCAAGAGGATTGCTTGAGCCCAAGAGTTTGAAGTTGCTGTAAGCTATGACACTGTGTCACCCAGGGTGACAAAGTGGGACTCTGTCTCAAAAAAAATAAAATAAATAAAATGCCTTTTTATTTACTTTCCAGTATGAATACAACTAGAGGCTATAACAACCAATATTAATCCACTAAGGAGAATATCCTCCCACTCAATTTTAGAGTCTACAAGACTAGCCTTGATGGGAAAAATTAGGAGGAAAAATCACTTATAATTAAAAATGTTAAATGCTTAATCATTCTCAACTTTTTTGGAACGTATCAATTTCTTAAAAGCCTGCTCTATAATTCACATGGAATTATGGGATTCCCCCCCCCCCCCATTTGACTTAATCATAACAAAGGCTGGAATTATAGAAATCTAAAATAACATCAACTCAGCCCTTTTGTCAAAACTAGGGAAAATTTAGGGAAAGCAATCAGTTAAACACTAGCTCACGCTTCAGGTAATTTTAGTATATCATTATATATCTACTAGATTAAGTTTCTAAATATTTGTAGACAAGGTAAATATTGGTGTCATCCACTGAATTTTATAGGCATTCCATCTAATATCACAGATGTCATTTCATCAAAAGTAGTTTTGACACTTAAGTGCTGTAAAACACCAGAACTTAACACACACATTAAGATTGTACTCTGGTTATACAAATACTCGGTATATGGTATTTATACACTTAAGTATATAAATTTTTTCTAAGGATTCTCTCTGCCTCCCTGAAAATAGATATGCTTTATTAACAAATTAACTTCCATTTCATTGAATTTTTTTCTAACTCCATGGGATTTCCACAATTCAACAGCACTTTTATTTATGAGTAAAGGTTCACCCCAAATATATTCTTTCTAAGAGAGATTTGGAAGAATGTAAGCAATTCCTGATAATCACTAAGTCTTTCTAAGGCAAAACATTTTACTTGACAAAGGGTGGGCATACAATATTTAAGGATTAGGCCTGATTAGCAAAACTATTTTCCTTTCACTATTTCTTGACTAAATAGATCCTTTGAAGTTAATTCTGAATTTAATAACAGTTTAGCTAAGATGATGGAAAATTATGAAGTTTAAAATGTGCATATGTTTAGTATCTAAATATAATATTAGAAATATAATAATATATCTAAATGTAATGTGTATAAATATCCTTTTCTTCAAGAAAAATATTTAAATTATATTAATAACCTAATTCAAGATTTAGCATGTAAAAACTGGAGAGAATTGATCATTTATTCTCAGATATAAATAAGATTCTTTTTCCTTAGATCAGCAAAATGTCACAAGACAAGTCAATGTCATAAGTATTTATAGATATTAATACAAAACTAAATAAAAAATTATAATTATATACTTTGATTTTTAAGTAAATACAGTTGTTCCCACAAATTCCTGTAACTCACTATTAAAGCATATATCAATCTGTTTCAGGGAATTTATAAATAAGGTTAATACCTATTTCAACAGAAGAATTATACAAATTAAAGAAAGTACACAGATTAAAATTATACTGAGAAAAATGTATACTAAAATATGCTCTAACGGCAGGGAAGGGATGTGAGTATTATTTATTTGAGAATCTCACCTAGAATTCTCTGCCTGGTTTAGTGAACCTTTCCCAACCCCTTAAGCTTCTGATCTCTCTACAGCAGGACAAAGAAGCCCATAGTTTTACTATAATTTTAACGAATATTAAAAATCTATTTTTAGATCATTTAGAACTAAAAAGGAAAATGAATCTCCATGTTTATATAATTCAATGATTCACTGACTGCCTATAAAATGCAGAAAGGGTATCACAGAAATGGAAAAAGATGGTTCTTGTAAAAGAATTGTCTTAATTAAATTAATAAAATAATGTGTTAATGAAAAGAAAATCTATTTTTTCAGCAAATCACTAAAAAGACTCTTACCCATTAGTCTGTATTTCAAGGGCCCACTCTACCAGGGACTTGAAGAAAACAGAGCTAGGCCCTGTCTAAAGGAGCTTACAAAGAAAATGCCAGTAATCATTGTATCAGAATGATACAGATTTAGTGGGGAGAAGGTGGAGAGGTTAGAGCAAGGGAAGTTTATCTGAAGTGAATATTTTCAGGCTAAATCTAAAGGATGAAAAAGTGAATCAGGTGAAGGGTCCACATGTAAAAACCTTGGGAAAATCTTAGAAACATTCCAGGAATTAAAGGTGGCCAGTGAGGCAAAAAAGAATGAGTGAGGTCAAGAGTGACTTGACATTAGGGTGAAACAGAGCATGCAAAAATACTTCCAGGCTTGGCTTTTCAGATTTTATTTTACCTTAATCATATTTCAATAAGCCACTGATAGATTTGAAATAGGAGAATGTCAAAGCCATCCTGTCTACTGTCTGGACCTGTGCTACCCAATAGGCAGTGACTGAACACTTGAATTCCAGCTAGTTCAAATTGAAATGTGCTATAATATACACATCAGATTTCAAAGACTTAGTACAAAAAGGGTGAAGTATCTTAACTAATAATTTTCAATGATTATCAATTATTGAAATACCACAGACATCCTGGATAAAAATAGATTATTAAAATTAACTTCATCTGCTCGGCGTCTGTAGCTCAAGCGGCTAAGGTACCAGCCACATACACCAGAGCTGGCAGGTTTGAATCCAGCCTGGGCCTGCCAAACAACGATAACTATCACCAAAAAATAGCCAGGCGTTGTGGCAGATGCCTGTAGACTCAACTACTTGGGAGGCTGAGGCAAGAGAATTGCTTGAGCCCAAGAGTTGGAGGTTGCTGTGAGCTGGGATGCCATAGCACTCTACCCAGAGCGACAGCTTGAGACTGTCTCAAAAAACATAAATAAATAAATAAAAATAAAATTAACTTCATCTACTACTAGAACATTTTTAATTTACTTACATGGTTCACATTATATTGCTATGAACAGCACTGGTCTGGGAAACAGGACTAGAGGGGACAAAAAGCAGAACTTTCATCCTAACATAGAAAATGAAAATTTAAAAAGAGAAAACTTCTAGTCTGGGTGACAGAATAACACCCCACGTCTAAAAACTAAAAAAAAAATTTTTTAAATGTTCTAATGTACTGTATTTAAAACCAAGAGGCTGTACCTATTCAGGACAATTTTTTCTTCTTTTTAAAAAACTCATTGTGTTTTATTTTTTATGTTTTATCAAACATTTTATTTTATAAATTTAGCTTTTGGAAGATTATGTTATTAAGTGGAAAATGTAGAATCTGTTTCCATTTTTTTAATTTAATATTTCTATTTGAATACCAATATAGTGTATTTTTTAAAAATCACAGCAAAACCATATGCAAGGAGTGTGAATCTTTTGTACCAAGTTGAAACATCCCCTGCATATACTAAAGAAGGTGATTTTCCCTTATATATCTTCATAATTTCATTTTGATCAAAAAAGAGAAAAGAATAATCCCTTAAAAGGAATAAATTAGGAGGGCTCCTCACTTTACTAATGATGAAATGAAAAAGAATAAAAGTCATATACAGCACAAATTATGAACAGGAATTTCAAGTGCTTAAAAGAGTAAAATAACTAACCTAAAACTGGCTGCGAAGAAAAATCGCAGCAGGTAATCCCAAGATCATGCGCTTTTTCACTATGCAGACACCTCATTTTGTCATCCCACACTGTTAAATCTCCACATGAGGAGCCAGTGACAAAGAGGTTTCCATCAGGAGAAAATGCACAGGCCACTAAGGAGCCATCCTTTGCACTGCCACATCTGAAACACAAGCAAGCAAGGGGGCTTTCATTTCAGAGCAGCTTTTACTTTGTATTACAATTTCTAACAGCAGTTTATAGAGTAAAAGAACAAATGGCTATCATAGAGCTAGAGAAAGGACCATTGATATGTCTACAGACATACCTTTATATGCTATAAACTAAATACGCTTCCTACAAGTCAGGGAAGATTTACACGTCTTAATATGCTGGAGATGTATAATTATAGGTCTCCAAACCAAAATCCACGTATCTTCCTAATATAAACACATTATAATCTATAAAACTTTAAAAAGCCATGATGACCAATAATATCAACTGCAACCATGTATTTTTTAAAAGGTAAGATAAACTATTTCTATTGAAAAAAACATGTTATGGGGGTCATAAGCACTTTCACCTTCTGTATTAAAATCATCCAGAAGCAGGCCGGGTGCAGTGGCTCATGCCCGTAATCCTAGTACTCTGGGAGGTTGAGGCAGGTGGATTGCTTGAGCTCAGGAGTTCAAGACCAGCCTGAGCAAGAGTGAGACCCCGTCTCTAAAATTAGCCAGGAGTTATGGTGGGCATCTGTAGTCCCAGCTACTTGTGAGGCTGAGGCAAGAGGATCACTGGAGTCCAGGAGTTTGAGGCTGCTGTGAACTATGAGGCCACAGCACTCTACTGAGGGCTAAAGTGAGACTGTCTCAAAAAGAAAAAGAAAAAAAAAATCATCCAGAAGCAACTCTAAGGCCTTTCATCTCATCTTCAAATGTAAATTGTTTACAAAAAGAAAATGCTGCTGGGTTCAGTGCCCACAGCACAGTGGTTATGGCACCAGCCACATACACCAAGGCTGGCAGATTTGAACCCTGCATGGGCCAGCTAAACAATAGTAACAACCGCAACAACAACAAAAAAGCTGGGTGTTGTGACAGGCCCCTGTAGTCCCAGCTACTCAGGAGGCTGAGGCAAGAGAATTGCTTGACCCCAAGAGTTTGAATTTGTGTGAGCTGGAACGCCACAGCACTCTACCAGAGGGTGACATAGTAACACTCTGTCTCAAAAAAAAAAGAAAAAAATACAGGGCGGTGCCTGTGGCTTAAGGAGTAGGGCACAGGCTCCAGATACCAAGCATGGCAGGTTCAAGCTCGGCCCAGCCAAAAAACTGCAAAAAAAAAGAAAAGAAAATGATGTTAACAAGTTAAAATTAGGAAGACAGGGAAGCAGTGTGATGAGGGTATGACTTTCTTAATTAGGAAAAATAAACTTTAACAACAATTAGTGCAGGGTCCCATCCAGCAACGCATCACTTTTTCATCAGTAACTACCTACTTTAGAGAAAAGTGATGCTATAGAGCCAGAAGTCATCACCGGTAAGTGGAGGGGGGGAAAAAAAAAAGATTCCTTAGCTGACTACGGTTATTTCATTAAAATACAACATTTTATTCTTTCTGTGCTTTCTCTTTAAACTAAGTATTTGTTTATAACACTTAAAACATTATTACCTTCTTCAACCTGACCTAAGCTTAAGTAACAGTTGTTGACCAGCTGACATTTGTGCTGCAGAAAATGTTGAGAGGGAGTAAGGGGAGGTACATGAGCCTATTTTAGTTGGTAACACTTAAAAGGTCCTTAATGTACTTAATGTCACCTAAAAGTGTTTTGTATTGTTTTTGAGACAAAGTCTCACTCTGTTGACCATCTTCACATTCACTGCAATCTCACATTCCCAGGCTCAAGCAATCCTCAGACTCCCAAGGAGCTGAGACTACATGTGCATATGCCACCATGCCTGGCTGGTTTTCTCTGTTTCTGGTAGAGATGGGGTCTCACTCTTGCTCAGGCTGGTCTTGAACTCCTGAGCTCAAATGATCCTTCTGCCTCTGCCTTCTAGAATGCTAGGATTACAGACATGATCCACCACATCCAGCCTACAAGTGATTCAAATAACTGTTATGTATTTTATCACAATATAAATAAAAGTGTATGATTATAACGTTGGTACATTGCAATACAACATTACCTGTAAATTAATTGATATATTTTTTATAACATTTTAGGGTGAGTTTTTTTTTTTTTAGAAATGATAAATAACATGCCATCATACCAGTCAGGAAGTTTGTTTTTCTGGGCTTGGTCATTCACCCAGCAAGAAGCCTCGTCAGGGAAAGAGCTGTTACCGCTAAGTGATATTTATCTACCATTTCTTTATAATTGAAAATACTCGAGTCACAAGTGACAAAAATGATGCCTAAAATTACTGAACCTTATTCAAAAAACTTCTCTTTATCTAACTCTTACAGTAAAAATCCAGAAAAGTCTAACAAGATTAACTCTTATTCTAAAAAAGAAAAGACTGGAGCTGGGCACAATGTCTCACACCTGCAATTCTAGCATTCTGGGAGGCCAAGGCAAGTGGATTGCTTGAGCTCAGCAGTTTGAGACTAACCTGATCAGAGTACAGACCCCGTCTCTACTAAAAAAAATTTAAAAATAGAAATACTAGCCAGGAGGGGTGATGGGCACCTACAGTCCCAGCTACTCAGGAGGCAAGAACATCTCTTGAGCCCAGGAGTTTGAGGTTGCTGTGAGATATGATGCTATGGCACTCTAGTCAGGGCATCAGAGTGAGACTCTGCCTCACAGAAAAAAAAAAAAAAAGAAGAAGACGAAAGACTAGAAACTTAAAACTCTCAGAGCCAAGTAAATCCGCTATTTAGATTTTTATTTTATTTTTTTTTGGGGGGGGGCCCATGCCTGTAGCTCAGTGGCTAGGGTGCTGGTCACATACACTAGGGCTGGGGGGTTCAAACCTGGCCCCGGCCTGCTAAACAACGATGACAACTACAACAAAAATATAGTCGGGCATTGTGGTGGGCGCCTGTACTCCCAGTTACTTGGGAGGCTGAGGCAAGAGAATCGCTTGAGCCCGAGAGTTTGAGGTTGCTGTGAGCTCTGATGCCAAGGCACTCTATTGAGGATAACCTAATGAGACTCTCTTTTCTGAAAGAGAGACAGTCTTGATTTGTTCAACGCTGTTCAGGTTGGAGGGCCGTGTTGTAATCACAGCTCACTACAGCCTCCAACTCCTGGGCTCCAGCATCATCTTGCCTCAGCCTCCCAAGTTGTTAGAACTACAGGTACGCACCATGACATCCAGCTATTTTTTTTTTTTTTTTTTTTTTTAGAGACAGGGTCTCACTATTTTGTCCAGTCCAGCCTTGAACTCTTGGTCTCAAGTGATCCTCCTGCCCCCTGAAGTGCAGGGATTGTAGGTATGAACCACAGTGCCCAGCTCCAGAATCATATTCAACATTTACTTTTTTGACCTTTAGAAGACGGGTTAAAATATTTTTCCTAGTGCTGTCTGAAAACTGTTTTGTTTTTTCTGGTTTCTGGGGGGTTTTTTGTTTATTTTATTTTTTTTTAGGATACTTAGTCAATAAGATTAAAACCAGGAAGGATTTAAATATTCATACCTGTATAACTTATATGACTGTGCATTCCACAAAACAACCGTTCCATCAGCTGCCCCTGATGCCACGTAATTGGAATCTGGGGAAAACTGGCAAACTCTCACAGGACTACCACTAGGCTGTTCCATCACTGCCAGAATCTGTCCATTTTGGGTATTCCATAGGACAGTGGTACCATCTGTTGAACATGAAGCCAAAATATGTCCCGAAGAAGAGAAACAGCAGTAGTGGACAGCGTAAGTGTGAAACTTCAATGGAGAGTGTGGCAGTTCAGTAAAGTCACTTAGGGAGTACAGGCGAATTATTTTGTCCAGGGAGCAAGTAGCCAAAAGGGAAATGGAGAAGGCACAGCAGTTGACATCATCACCATGATCAGCTAACGTGTGAATTAGTTTCACCATTTTCATTATTGAAAGTAAAACAGCCTGCAAATTTTAAGTAGATAAAGGTTACTTCACTCTAGGAATCAGATAAATGCAACTCAAATTCATATAAAAGGGCCAAAGCTAATTTAAAAATTTGTTCAATGAGAGCTCCTATATCAATATTTTAAAAGGGTTTGAACAAAGTAAATAGTCAATAAATATTTATTTGAACATATAGGTGCTTGACAGTTTTACATGGTGTGGATACAGAAATGAACAAGATGGACAAAACATCTAACTGGAAAAAGGATGAATTTGGACAGACAAAAAACATTTATAAGACTTACATCTGACAATGATCACAGTCACCAACGCCGCACCAGTAAAGTTCCACAACTCCTAAAAACAAGAACCTTGTCAAATAACTTCAAACTGATTTGATGTGCAACGTTCAAAACCTAAGGTATTTATTTCACCTTTAAAGACTTTCTCTTAACTAATTAATTCTCAACACTGCTTCATTCCATATCTGCTAATCTCAACTCAAAAAGAATTTTCTATTTTAACTAACTGTCTCAGGGGCTCCTTCCACAAGAGACAAGGCTATCTGCTCTACCTTTAAGATGCAACTGTAGGAGTTGCTCATAAAAACCAACAGTCTTGTTGAAAATTTAAGTGGTAGTATTGAAAGCTACCTTGTCATAGTTGTCATCTTATTTGATAAAGAACAAAATGAAATAAAAGATCTGAAGTGAGGAACCTACCCTGAATAAATGAAGGAAACCAAGAGAAGAAAACCAAAGAGTGACCAAAAAATGGACTTCCCCGGAAAGCATGCAAGAATTAACCTACAAACTTAGAATAAAATCCAAACTCCTCACCATGGCAAATACAACCCTGTGAGATCAGATTCTTGTCTGCCCACTTTTCAGACCATAACTCTTGCTGCCCTCCCTTGCCTTTCCATCCTCCCTGGCCAAATTCGTCCCAGTCTTCCACCTTTATAAAGTGGTTTTCTTGAAATTCTCTTCCCTCTGTTCTTGAAATCCTATTTGTCATTCAGATCTCTATTTCAGTGCCCCTCTTCAGAGAGGGTTTCCCTACCTAAAGCATGGAACTCACATAACCCTATTTTAATTCTCAGCATTGCAATTACCACTACCATCAGATATTTTTCATCTTCCCCAGATACCAAAGGAGTTAGATATTTTATCCATCATGTTCATTTCTATATCCACACCATATAAAACTGTGAAGCATCTGATGTGTTCAAATAAATATTTTTTGACTATTTATTTTGCTCAAACCTAACAGAATTCCAGCCTTTAAATATTATATATAGAATACAACATAAAATCAGATATATTTACATTATATATAAATGTATAACAATGAAAAAGTGGATGGGAATGAAACAGTAATCAGCCAAGAAGGGACAGGTGTAATCTTGACTTAAAATTCATGACCCTTTGTCCTAATCTTATTTATGGAAATCTCTACCAAAAAATTTACAAATGGAGTATACTTTTTCCCACCTTTACTTTATCCCAAAAGTTTCCCTCTTTTTCCCCAATATAAATTCCAATAAGGTCTAAAAAACGAACACTAAAGATTCTGGTAAATGATCGCCTGTCTTACTGCACTGCAAACAACATCAGGTGGTGCTTTCTGGGGAACTCACAAAATCCCAACTGAGCAAATGCACACACAGGTGATTTTCCAAACAAACTTTAGCTGTCACCCCCAGGTGGCACTCAGCTCCCTCTGCAGTTGGAGGCCAGAAAGCTGGTAACAACGAGGCCATCGTCAGCTGACCATTTTGTTTTGGAAAGAGACGTCAAGTCTACCCCTACCTGCCGGTGTGTGGCGTCCGCTGGGGCCTCAGCAGTCACTCCAAACGCTGACCCCCTCAGAGAACCGGGTCAGCTGGCCAGCCTAACACACACGTCCCCACTAAATCCGAAGCAAATCCCAGATACGCCAAGCACCCCCAAAATAAAGCTCTCAACTTACTCCCACCGCACGAAAGGGCCAAAAATGTGCCCAACCCTGAGAGCCGGCCAGGCCTCTGAGGACCGAGCGGCCCGAGGCAGGAGAGCAGCCTCGGACGCCGGCTCACCCCGCGGCGGGCTTGGGTCGCGCCCCGCCGGGGCCGTCACCGACGCCCGCCGCGCAGCCCTCAGTGTCTCAGTCCGGCGCTGGTAGGCGCTTAACAAAGTACTTTGTTAACACAGAGGATTCCGGGAAACGGGGGAAGCGGACGCTGCGATCGAGGGGCCTCCGCGGGTTGATCCAGTGGCGCTTCCCCACCTGCCGCCGCGGCTGCCAAGGAGGTCGGTGCACCCGAGGGCCGGGACAGCGAGAGATCCGCCCTCAGGTGCCCGGCAAGCCGAGCGCGTCACGTGTCCCGTAGGTGAGGCGGGCGGGGCCCGCTCCCGCCGAGACTTATAAACAGCGGGAACAGGCCCCGCCCTCCAGGAGGATGGCCGGCGCGGCGGCGCATGCGCACCTTTGCTCTCAGCAAGGAGGTCCTTTCCCACCGCTGGAGTCGAGCTGAGGTTAGGCTGAAGAGAGACATTTAGTTCAATTTTTTTTCTCTGTTGGGGAAGCTGAGATCCCAATGCCTAGTGAATGCCTGAAATGTAGTTTCAACGCGACACCCCGGTCAGCCCAGCTTAAAGTTTTTTCTCCACCCTGCGCAGTCGTTTTTTCTCTGAGCCCCATCTCCCTAGTGCCTAGTTGGTATTTTGTATGGAGGCCAGCCCTGGGCAGCCCAGGACGTCATTTCTTCTGTCATCGCCTCACTACTGGGGGTTTTCAAAGCTCTTTCCAGAGGTGGCTGCTCGCCCACGGGACCCAGTTGTGCAGTTGGGTGGGAATCCTGGTGTCATCGGACCCGAAGGCGATTCAGCCTTTCTGAGAGTGTCTAGGTACCCAAGTGTAACTGACTGCCACGTGGTCCTGTCAGTCCCTCTGGAGATACAAATTATCCAGAAAAAAGTTCCTAGGCATGTTACCACTTGCTCGACA
This sequence comes from Loris lydekkerianus, assembly GCA_963574355.1. NCBI lineage: Eukaryota > Metazoa > Chordata > Mammalia > Primates > Lorisidae > Loris > Loris lydekkerianus. The sequence goes on from CAUYPK010074233.1 coordinate 18,985, forward strand.
TAGTATATAGCACCATGTTCAGATGAAAATCAAAGATACAGATAGCTTTTATGTTTAATCCAAGAGGAAACATTAAAAATGTCAGCCTGAGATAAACAAAATCATATATTTGAAGAGAAATAACCTGAAATGCTTATATTTAAAGATGAAATTGAGATCTTGGGAAATGATTTGCAGTGAAAAAGATGACAAGGAGGCCGGATGCAGTGGCGCATGCCTGTTCTCCTAGCTCTCTGGGAGGCTCAGGCGGATGGATTGCTTGAGCTCAGAAGTTCCAGACTAGTCTGAGCTAGAGCGAGAGCAAGACCCCATCTCTACTAAAAATAGAAAAACTAGCCTGTCATCGTGAGGAACGCCTGTAGTCCCAGCTACTCCGGAGGCTGAGGCTGGAGGATCACTTAAGCCCAAGAGATTGAAGTTGCTGTGAGCTATGATACCATGGCTATGATGCCTGTTACCTAGTGTAACAGACGCTCTTGTGATTTTTAAATTCACAGAGTGCATCATGATTGAGACTTAGATCACCTAATTACATTCCAAAGTACTGCCAAAACGGTATTTTCCTTTTCCTTTATTTTTTTTTTTTTTTTTTTTGTAGAGACAGAGTCTCACTTTACTGCCCTAGGTAGAATGCCATGACGTTACATGGCTCACAGCAAAAAACCGGTATTTTTCTAAAAAACAAGTTTTTGATTATATAAATAATATAGAAAATACACACATGCAGGCGGCACCTGTGGCTCAAAGTAGTAGGGCCCCAGCCCCATATGCCAGAGGTAGCGGGTTCAAACCCAGCCCCAGCCAAAAACTAAAAAAAAAGAAAAAAAAAAAAGAAAAAGAAAATACACACATGAAAATAGCTAATAATCACACAACTGAAAGACAACCCACTCGGAGAGAACATTTCTTGGTCTTTCACCCGTCAATAATTTTACAAAAGTCCTGCATACTGCCTTTTTAAACATAAACTTACATGATTAGCGTTTTCCATATCTAAAATTCTTCATTGGCTTTATTTTGTCTGCTTAATGGTCCACAGGAAAACATGCCATAATTTAACACTTTCCCTGCTGCTATATGGTTTTTTCAATGTTTTTCTCTTGGTATAAATAATGCTGGGTTAAACAGCTTTGCACATAAATTTTTATCCACATTGTGAATATGTGCTTAGGATGTAAACAGAATTGGAATTACTTGGCATGAGGGTGTAAAGATTCTTAGTGTCACTCCACACCTTTTCAGAGTGGTTTATGTATGATTTATGTATGGCTCTCAGCAACACGTGGCTGTGCCTCTCCACATTCTTGCCAGTTTTGAGTAATACCTTTTTTATCTTCACTAATTTGCACTTGATCTTAGCCAAAAGGCTGAGAAGCTATCTTCACTAATTTGATGAGTAAAAGTTGGTCATTATATTCTTTAAGTGAAATGTATAAAAGAAGCCCTTACCCATTAGCATGTGACCTCAAGTTCAATAAGGTCAACTTTGCCTCTCCTACAGAGAAGGCATTTTCAGAGCAGGAAGCCATACTGTAGCCCAAATCCACAAGTCTGCAATTTGGGAGATTCACGAGTGAACTTATCTTACCTCACAGGACAGGGTGTTAAAGTAGTTGGACCTTTTGACTCAAAATGTTAAAGACTGAATATTTTAAGTATTCTTTGCTTTATCTGTGTAGCTGTTGAAAATCTTATTTAATGGGCAGCACCTGTGACTCAGGCGGTAAGGCAGGAGCCCCATATACTGAAAGTGGCGGGTTCAAACCTGTCTCCCACTGAACTGCAACAAAAAAATAGCCGGGTGTTGTGGCAGGCGCCTGTAGTCCCAGCTGCTCCAGAGGCTGAAGCAAGAGAATTGCTTAAGCCTAGGACTTGGAGTTGCTGTGAGCTGTGTGATGCCACTGCACTCTACTGAGGGCCATAAAGTGAGACTCTGTCTCTACAAATAATGATAATAATAATTATTAATAAATATATAAAAATAAGAGAATCTTATTTAATGACAAAAATCTTATTTTATCATTAATTTCTAGTTCTCATATTTATGCTACTTCAGAAAGATAGAAAGCAATTTTACATGGTATATTTAAAGGAAAATGAACTTTCCAATTAAATAGTAAGCAATGCATGCTCTCAAAATACAATCGCCATGGGAACAGCATAGGTGTGAAGCAAATCATGAACAATTGATTACTAAAATGTATGTTCAAGAGTAAATAAGCATTCCAAGGAGAGGGAGAAAAGACAAGTGCTGGTGAAATGGAAAAGATGGGTGTGGGAACATGTTCTAAATAGGTCTGAAGCCTGAGCCAGCTGAGGAATCATCTTGGGATATAACCAGTTTCATCCTGCTTTGTAGGCAAATCCAATGTCACAGTTTCCAAAACAGTTGGGCAGGTGTTTAGTTTGTAAAAATTTATCAAGCTTGACACATCATATGTGAATTTTTGTGTGTATATTATACTTCAAAAGAAACTTTAAAAAATGTCCCTGAGAATTGCCCAGAGATTCTCATGTGATGCACTCATTAGCTCTCCACAGCTGTTATACTATCATCTATAGCACCACCATCTCAAGAAGGACTCTGGGGACCTGGGAGGTTGTAACCCTGCCTGGGAGCTTGCTGTGTTGTCCTCCGCATTATGAAGTGTTCTCTAGATTCCCCTTATCTTAAAAGAGATATCTTTTTTAAGGCAATTGTTTAGGAAAATCAGACATTTATTCTAGTGTACCTTCTATCTAAAAGATACTTAGAACCCCAATTTTGATATTGCTTTCGGAGTGTTTGACTCGTGCTTTTCAGTATCTTCCTTGATATTGACGGGAAGACTTTGTTAGTAAAGTATTGGGTTTCTCTGATATGTCAGACATCATACTAAATGTTAGGTGTTTAACAATATGAAAAACACAATCTCTTGAGGCACTATGTCACACAAGAGGGCAGATACACAGCCTGTATTAGCAATACCCCTTGTTATGGGGGAAAAATTGTAGCAGGTCACAGGAACTTTGAAAGGAAATAAGAACCAATTAAATCCACACATAATGGTGAGAAATTTTATGTATATACCAAGAACATGTCAATGAATACATGACTCATGATGAGCTTTGGAAATATCCATAATTCCAATCAGATGGCCAGATGTAATTTTAAAGCAGCAGAACTAAAAACTGTGACAATCAAGAATGATGAGATATTTCAGTTTCTCAGGAGGAAAAAATGAGGATAAGCATCATGGAACTATGTAAAAGGGGAGCTGAGGGGGACAATGTGCTGTTTAATTTTCATTATCCAGGAGAGAACACTAGAAGTTGTCAGATATAGAGGTTCCATCATGGTTTGCTGTATTGTGGAGAAGGGCTGGTTCTTATACATGCCTGGATAAGGCTTTCCTCAAGTTCATCACATTCTTCTTGTGTTGACTCTGAACATCTTTTAAGAGAGTCATTCTCTTTCCCAGATATCATGACACTGGAGACCAGAATGTGGCACTTTAGTCACTGGAAAGGAATCCTCTCATTATAATTTAGTTGATATTCTAGTGTATGGCTTAGTGAGTGAGGTTGATACATATCAGCAGCCTTGAGTCCAAACAACTTTGGGGTCCTGATAAAATCATTTCCATGTCTATAGGAAAGCAGGTAAGTCTGTGTATCCTGTTATATTACGCTAGCCAGCCAGCCCTCTTTAATTAAGGCTTCACAGTTTAGTGCCAACAGCATGGGTTGGGAGACGCTGTCAGTTTGAACCCTAGCTCTGACACTTAACTAGCTATGTAACTAAACATGTGTAAGCCTTAGTTTCCTGACACATAAAATAAAGTTGCTAATAGTATCTACCTCACAGGACTGTTCTGAAGATAAAATAAAATGCCAAACATAAAATCCTGAACATAGGACTTTAGCATAGATGTTACATATTAACAGCACTTTCATAGGTAACTATAATAGACAAATGTGATAACTCTGGGCAAGGCAAGAACAAAGGCCCGCAAAGCTTGACATTTAGTAGGTGGAAATTAGGCATGCTGTATACAATTTATTATTACATAATGTGGTAATGACTTTGATAATGACAAAATGCTGTAGAATCTCAGAGGAAAATTTACTGTCACCCGGGAGTAGGGGGTGGGAAGGATAGTAGGGGAAGGCACAGGTGTGTAGGATGTGGCAGGTGGAGGGAAAGCGTATATTGTGTTCTGAATTTGATTGATCAGCCCGTGTCCAACCAAGAAAATGAACTCTTTATGGATAGGAGCAATTTATGAAACAGGGGCAACACAAAGCTGGATATGCTTGGTTAATGGCTGCCAGGTAACTGAGGCACAAGCCCTGCCTCCTTGGGACACCTGAAAACATACACCCTGTATGTCTTGTTTGGCCTTTTGGGATGTTCATTTGCCTGGCAAGACAACTCTTTTAGTCAGGATCTCGCAACCCATTACCTTTCCTACTTGTCTTGCTCTGCTGGATTAGCTACTTAAAACTTTTTTTCACAAGTGACTAGGGGAATTTGGGGATAGAGATTCCATCTAGGCAGGGGTGGCTAACAAGTTCGACTACGCGCTCGGAGATCGCTCCTCAGAGGTCCCTCCTCAGAAGCAGCATAACAAAATCCAAACTTGGCAAAGAGCCACAGTATACAAAATAATGATAAGAGGCAAAGAACCGGAATTCATTTTGGCCGGG
>CAUYPK010074234.1:0-16255 GCA_963574355.1 Loris lydekkerianus
CATTATGGAGGATAGGTCTGAGAATATCCTGAAGAGCTGGTTTGGTTATGGCACATTTCTTCAACATATGAATGTCATTAAAGTATTTAATTTCTCCATCATAAATGAAACTCAGTTTAGCTGGATTCAGGATTCATTGTTGAAAGTTCTTTTGCTTTAGGAGATTAAAAGTCGATGACCACCCTCTTCTGGCTTGAAAAGTTTTAGCAGAGAGATCTGCAGTCATTCTAATATTCTTCCTTTTGTAGGTAATGGCTTTCTTCCATCTTGCTGCTTTGAGAATTTTCTCCTTCATATTAACTTTAGTGAAGTTAATGATGATATGCCTGGGGGATGTCTTATTGGGATTGAGTCATGCTGGGGTTCTAAAACTGTCTGCTCTCTGAATTTCAGAATCTCTTGGCATGTCTGGAAAATCCTCTTTCATAATTTCATGGAGAAGGGCTGTTGTGCCTTGAGAGGCCACTTCATCACTTTCTGGGATTCCAATGAGGTGGATATTAGCCTTCTTCGAATTAACCCAGAGTTCTCTGAGAGAATGATCTGTTTTTGCTCTCCATTTCTCTTCCTCTTTGAGAGTTTGGGAGCATTCAAAGGCTTTGTCTTCAATGTCAGAAATCCTTTCTTCTGCTTGCTCCACTCTGTTACTGAGGGATTCCACTGTATTTTTCAGATCTTTGAGGGCTTCAAATCCTTGCTTCAGTGCATCAAAATCTTTGGTGGTTTTGTCTTTAAATTCGTTAAATTTTTGAGACAACTTTTGAATTTCTCCTTGAATTTCTAATTCCGACATTTGAATTGCTCCTCGAATTTCTAACTCCAAATTTTCCTCCATTTTATTCATCTTCTTTGCAATGCAAATTCTGAGTTTGATTTCTGACATCTTGGCCAGCTGTTTATGAATGGGATCTTCAGATACATCTGCCATATCTTTCCTTGAGGGTTTGATCTATTCTGGTTATTCATGTTACTAGAGTTTTTCTGCTGATTCCACACCATTGTTGTTTTACATGTTTGATTTTTCCCCTGGAGCTTTGTTGAGGACCCATACCATGCTATGGCCTGAGAAACTGGGGACCTGTTTGGTATGGTGGGGCTAAGTGGTTCTGTCTTGTTTTCAGCTGGTCTCTGTTTGACCCTAATGAAATAGTTACTTTGGGTTGAAGTCTCAGCTGTGGAGAAATACCAGCAATTATGTCACCCCGCCCCCCACTGGCAACAATTGGAAAAGGGAAATCAAACCTGCCTACTACCTTCCTATACACCCAGGGGGCCACCTGAATAGTCCTCGGGCAATTGGCTCAGTTCAAAAGGTCCAAATCAATTTTCTCAGTCAGCACTCTCTCAGTCAGAGAGTTTAAAAGGTCTCTGGCAATTGGATCACAGGGGTCTGGCAACCACTCTGATATGGCTTGCTCCAGTGCTCCATGGAGTCAGGAGGACCAACCAAGCAAACAGATCAGTCTGGGGAGTTTGATGCCTCCTTTTCCACCTTGCACCTCTGTCCCAAGCAGTCACTGATAGTCCCGCAGGGCTTTTATCCAGTTGGTTGTAGTGAGCATATACTCCAGGGGTATGCACCTGCCTGAATCACAAGGAAATCTATTTCTGCTCAGCCAGGCCATTGCACTCTGCCTCTATCTAGCAGGGGGAGGTGAGGCCTGACAACCATGGGCGATTTAAGGAGGCTGGGGGTGTTCACTCAGTTCCAACCCCACTCCTGATTGATGTTACTGACAGAAGAGAACAGAACAACTCTGCAGGAATTTTTTTCTGCAGGAATTCCCCTGCAGAAGAGAAGCTGTTTTGAGTTCCCAGAGCCTGCGCCTCAGGCCCTGTCTTTGCTTCTGCAGGTTTGTATTTGGTTACCTGTCAGTTCTAGCCTCCTGTCCTCCTTTGTCTATAGGCTGACAATCCCCTGAGGGACAGCTGCGTCTTAGGCTCAGTAAAGCGGTCCTCTGGGTCATCCCCGCCCTGGGAACTTCCTGGCTCTGTGCGTACATTTCTAGTCCCCGTGCTCCACCCAGGCTGGTACTGCTTCAGGCAAACCCTTTACTCACAGGGCCTGCATTTCCATCCCAGATCTGTTCCATGGTGGTTGCCACCTGAGTAGATGCCCGGCCTCCTCTGGTTGCCCAGGGAGACAGGGGGTGTGGCTTCAGAATATCCAGGAGTGAGCCCTATTGTTGCTAAAAGATGGCTGCTGCTCTGTGCCTCGGGGCATTGCCACTCTGGTGTGGTTCCCTCTCAGCCAACCGTCCTCTCCTCACTCCCATGCCCCAGAGCCAGCACTAACCACCTGCAGTTCAGGCCCTGTCCACACCCCTCAAGAAATCACCCAAGATTCTGGACTCCTGGGGGACAGGCCTCCAGACCTCAGAGTGAGAGTGGAGGGCAGTGCTGGGAGCTCAGAGTTCCTGGTAGAGAATATATACAGTTTTATACTGGTTTATGCCTGGCAGGAGAACGCCTTGACACCCTAGTAGGGGAGGTAGGTTCAGTTTTTAGAGGGTCTCTCCCATGGATTGTAGTGGGAGGACCATTGAACTCTACTCATTTGTGTGTGGGGCACTCCAAGCTGTTCTCATGGGAGAGGGGACTCCCATCCACTTGGTGATGGATTTTGTACCTTTTGTTTGTATCCTTGGGGTTGCAGCTCACCTCAGTGGGGTTGATGTGCATTCTTCAACCTTCTCTCTTGGTGCAGCTCTAATCCACCAGGTTACTTGCTAAATTTCTGTTCTTTAACTCTCCTTCTGTACAGGAGCCTCTGTGGAAAGCTGGCTTCAGTCAGCCATCTTGTCTCTGCCCCTGACACCCAGACTTTGAATAGAAGCTAGGGAAGATAAAGGAAGAGACCTTTGAGACTCTGCTATGACAGTAGAGGCAGTGGTGTCAAGGTTATGCTCTCTGGGCTCCAAAAGCACTAGCTGAGAGCACCTGCTAGCAGCGGACTCACTAGCCAGAGGCTGGGGCATTGTGGCATAAGCAGGAACTTTGAGGGCCTGGTAGTAACAAGTGGGGCATTCACAGACTTGCTGTATGGGTGTGGGTGCTGTTTCAGAGCAAGTAGCTTGTGAGTCTGTTGTCCATTGTTCCTGGTGATTCAGCAGCTAACCAACATCCTTCTAATTAATGGCTTTTTTCTTAAATCAACCAGAATTAGTTTCTGTTGCTGGCAATTCAGAACCCAGTCTGATATATATCCAAAGAGATAAGCTTGGCTTCTTATTCTTTCCCCTGGTGTCAAAGGACTAGAACCTTCTTGAATATACATAATAGTTTATATTATCTTAGCAGCTCTTCCTCCCTCTCCTTTTTTTTTCTCTTCTGCTCTCCCAACATTTTCTAGAGATCTCTTCTATTCTAGGATAAAATTTTGTGCCTTCAGAGGCACTATAGCTTTTGTCTCATCTGAATTAGTCTCTTCCATTCCCTGTGAGGTCATTTGCTTTGTTTAATGCCTTTCCTGGCTTCTCTCTTTTCAGGAGTACGTATGTGTATTCTCTTCCATGCTTCCAACCCTTTCATTCTAGGTTAAAGTGTCTTTTAAAAATTGTAATTAAAAATAACCTTGAATCTGACTTCCCCAAGTTCAAGTACAAACCTCCAGGCACAGCAAAAAACAGACCTGGCCTTGAACACCTTCATGACTCAACCCCAAGCTCATTATAAAGAATGTGACTTGGATCAGCAGCTATCCTCCCTAGAGAATTAAAATGGATGCACTTTTAAATAAGGGTTTGCTCCCAATAAATATGGACGCTTTGGGACCAAAGCCTCTGAGAGAAGCTTTCAGGCACCCTGACCAACTTTGTAATGTACTTGACTTAAAACAGTGTATTTATTTGCTATTTTCTGAAATAAGCACTGCTCAACTTTGGGGAGCTGCTTCAGGCAACAAAAGCCAGGCAGAGAAGGAGAAGGCAGGACAGGGCTGTTTTTAAGAGGAGATTTGGAGGCACATCTGTGCCTTATCCTCACCACTGAATCTATCCCGCCTAAACTCAGATGCTCTGGAAGTCAATCTTGATTGGGACACTTTAACATAATTTAATGCCTTTTTTTCAAAGAAGAAAGATGAAAACATGTCCAGAAGGGAATACTGAGCTCAAGGTATTTAAAGAAATTATTCTTTGAGGATGCAGATCACTATCTCAGCCTCCACAATTCGTTTATTGAAATGAGATTAGCATTTTAATATAATACTTGCTTTTTTTCTTTTTCCTACTTCACTTCTCTGTTTTCTACAAACAAAAAAAAAGGATGAGGGAGGTGCAGAATATAGAAAGCTTAAAGAGTACCCTTATGCTACTAAATGAAGAAAAGCATTTTCAACCTCTTATAAATGAGGACTGCAGACTCTGTCCAATTAGTTTTCTCCTTCTGCTATTTTTAATGGAATTAAATATTCTCCAGTCTTACAGTCAACAAATCGACAGAAGACAGACTTCTGAAACATGCACCTTTTTCAGAAACACTTACTGAGCACCTAGTGTGGTGGATCAGGCACTATGCTCAATGGCGGGCTTGGAATGGGAATATATCTTATCTCCAAATTAAAGGAGCTTCCAGTGAAGAGAACAGATGGGAAGTAGATTTGGATTCAATTTTACAGTAATTTTAATAACTCCCACTTATCGAGCACTCATCACCAGCAAGGGACAGTGCTGAGTAATTTGTGTGGATTATCTTTTTCAATACTGCCCAAAGCCCTGTATAGTACCTCCTATTATTATCTTCACCTTGCAGCTCAGGAAACCGAGGCCCCCAAAAGACAACTTTCTTGTCTCTGGGCATATAGCAGGCATATCAAGGAATCCGAGTCCTCATCTGGGTGGGTCTAAGAGCTAAGTCTGGCTTCTGTCTATTAAATTCCCATTGGAAACATAAAACTGGATTTGCCTCCACAAATTAATAAAAGGTGGTTGCTGCATTCTGGGTATTCTGGTGGAGAGGAAGAAGGTAGAAATGCAACAAGCTGTAACACAGAGTGAAACTTAATGTCATATGATTGTGCAAAGTAATGAGGTATGAAACTTGGAAGAGAGGAAAGGTTACATCCGTCTGGGAAAATGACACGTTAAGTGTCTTAAATCGAGTGGGTGGTTCTTCAGAAAGAGATGGGCATTTAACAGCCCCCCAGATTCAGATCTCCACCTAGAAGTGATTTTAAAGCAAGATGGTTTATAAAATATTCTGTGCTCTTTCTCACCACTTCCCAGGGTCGTAGTGACATCGCACACTGTGTTGATCAAGACAAGGATCCTGGAGAGGCAGAGCTGGCAGACACTGAGCGAAAACGCAAGATCCGATGCTGTGCAAGGCGAGCCAATAACAACTAGATCATTTCAAAGCAAAAACAACTAAAACAACAACAAAAAAAACACTTTTCTTTCTGTTTTTACCCCTAAATTTGACCCTAAAAACTTGAGACACATCTTCTGCTAGGGAGCCACTATCTCATTTAGTAGGCATGGATATTCTCTCATCCAGCAAGCTCATTTCTACTCAAAAGCTATTGCATATCTGATGCAAGATTAGGACATTTCTAGACTTGATAGGAGGGTAATTTATCAAGACTTCTGAACAAGCAGCCATAATTTCTCTTTCTTTTTTTAAAACTTAAAGCAATTCTAGATGTTGCATAAAATTTAATTTATAGACACTAAGGAATTTAATTTATAGACACTAGATAGTTTATTTTATCTACCATCATCCCTGACAATGTGGACGTGTTAGAAAACCAAAGTAATAATCTTAATTTCATTGTCATTTAAACATGCAGATCTTTATTGGTATTAAATACAATTATAATTATTATAGCAAAAATTTTATCCACATCAGCATGAACAAGCAGGTGGTTGGCCCAGGGCAGTTTCTCCTTTCTTACAACATGTTATATACTCCAGAGCAGATCTCATATCTATAGGTGGGATGCAGGTATCAAAATAGAATTCAGAAGGTGGAGCTCTGACAAGGAGCTGACACCCTGATGTAGCATTCCTGACATGGGTGACTCAGACTTAAATTTCCTTCCCAGTGGCCTTTTGGGAATTACTTTTTAATCAGTCTAAGCTTGTTGTACAATGTTTCTCTAGTACCAAGGAGGGGGTGTGTGGTCTTTATGCAGCAGTGCCAAAGCTTGAGCTTGGCTGCTGCCATTTGCTATTTTGATCAACATTAAAAGACTTTGCAGGAGGAAAATAATTGAAGTTACAAAAAAATTAGAGAGATTTGAGAGGGGAAATGGGTGGCCGTATTCTGTATTTTGCTGAGACATTTCCCTGGTGATGTGTTAGATGGACAACCAGTCTTTCACCTAAAGACTAAGGTGGAGATGATTGGCTAGCCCAGCTCATCCCATTTAGCCCACTCATATATACTTGTAGTCTTAATAAGGGTTTAAAATGGCCTTGAGCACTGCCATACGCCCCTTTTCATTTAGGAAAGCAAGTAAGTTGTTACCTGCCTCTAAAGCAAATTTCCCTAGAGTTACACAGGTTGCCTTGTACTTGGATGGAGACATATGCTAGAATCTGCTCAACAAAATCCCTGTGTATGCAATGAAGAAAATAATAAACAAGTACGTCCCTTTCATACCCCCACTTCCCACTCCCTCCTCATCCTTGGATGGCTCTTCTGAATAAAGACCTAAGAGTGTAATAATTTTTAATGGAATATTTCAACCAATCAACCACTAAGTGTAATAGCAGCCAGTCAATTAATTAAGGGACAAACCAAGCACAGATTCATCAAAGTCACTATTTTGCTTCCTAATTAGTACTCATAATCATTATGCTGGGTGTTTTTTTCCTCCAAATTCATCAAGGTCTGATTTAATTGTCACAAAAACCTGAATAGAAAATTAAAATTGTGAGGTATTACAGGGGGCATGCTGGCTAAAAGCAGGATAATGAGTCTCAGTTTCCTACTCGGGAGAGGGCTATCCAAGTTTCTGACCATTTTTGGAGAATTTTTTCTTTTTGACAGTTTCTATAGTCAAGGTTTCCAAGTTATAAACTTGAGGGTAGGGCTAGGGGGAGGCGATTCATTTTTCTCTTTTAATGAGTACAGGGTTCAGTTATTTCCCCATCACAATAGCATGTTGGGCACCAGCCACTAGCTGGCATTGCTAACTTAAGTTTTTCAAAGATCACCTCTTTTGTCAGGGCTTCTGGTGAAATTTAGTCACCCCTAATGACTGGATATGTTTGAATATTTAGTAGTGAGTGTGTGAATTTGTCACTTGACATGATGCATAGGGAATTACAGATAAACACCTCTGGTTCCTTTTATCTTGAGGAAAGTGCAAAACTTAGACATAGTTTTGTTCTCTGAACATTCTCTTGATTCATCTTATCTTCTCTATCACCCATTACCAGCTGCCACTCCCTGGTCCTAGGTTCCAAAGTATTCCTTGCCAGATGGGGCACTAGAGCGTCTCACTGGCTCTCTGCTTCCACTCCTTCTGCCTCTCCACTCCCCAATCCATTCTTCATTCTGCCTCTCAGGTGAACCTTTACAGTCTAAATACCATCTAGTCTTTCTTGTGCTTAAGAGCTTCTGTGACTCCCCATTATATTTAGGACAAAAGCCCAATTCCTTCTTGCCTAAAATACCCTAAACAATAAGCTCCCATGACTTCCGTGACTTTACCCTACTGCCCCAACTTCTCTCTACCCCATACAAGTAGCTACATTGCACTCACTATTTTTTTAATTTTAGAATTTTAGAGAGTATACATGTTTTGTTTTCAAACATTGTGTTTGTACACATTGAATCAAAGTAATACACCTAAGTGAGCCCTTCACCCGGATAGTGCCTTGCACTCATTTTGGCTGCCATATAATATTCTGTTGGATGACTGTACTACTGCATAGTTATCTAATCTCCTGTTGCTGGGCATTTTGGCTGCTTCCTAGTTTTTTTCTAATAGGAATGATACCTCTGTGACCATTCCTATATAAGTTCCTGCTGCACAAGGATTATTCTTTGGTATATGTTTCAGAAAAAGAATTATGCTAAGTTATAGGATATGTGAATGTTGACTTTATAGTGTAATAAGCCATTATCCAAAGCTATTCTACCAATTTATGCTCTGTAATAATGTGCAAAAGAGCCCATGGTGCCACATTCTCTCCCATGACACAAATCAATGAGGTCAACAATGTTTTTGATTTGTGCAATTCCAATGATGTAAAATGGTAATTAAATATGGTAATTAACTAATTTAACTATGTTAGGTCCTATTCAAACTTCAGGTCTCAGCTTAAATTCGTTTCATCATATTGGCTTTTTATTTTTATTTACTTATTTGCTATTTGCTCATTAATTCAAATCAGTCCCCTAAACTTTCTCTACTCTAGGCATTGTGGGCAATTTTGTTACAATGAGGGTGTCTCAACATTATTTTTTTTCCAGGAAAATCCCCCTTTATACTGTAGATAGCCCTGAATGTATCAATAACAAGTAACAAAAAAATAGTGGGATTGAGTAATTTCAAAACCAGAAGAGTCATTAGAAATTGTCTAATCAATGCTCCTTTATTAATTTAAAAGTGATAGAAACCTAGTAGTTTTAGGGGGGAAGACAGGATTCATTAGCCCATGCAACTGACATTTTCTAAAGCTAATATTCATATGTAGATGAAGTAAGCTATTTAAAAAGACTTACCAGGGCTCTGTCTCTACTCTCATCATATTCTTTTGTCTATCTTTATTCTCTCCTATTTTTCCACTGCCAGGGAAGGTGGCACTGACACCTACAACTTAATGCACATCAATTTTGTAAGTCCAGAAGATAGAGGAGTTTTCTTTCAACATCTGCATAATAATACAGGAAGTACTAATAATAAGTAGTAGAGGTAACATTTATCACACATAGGTATTTACATTGTGCTTCTGGCTTTATATAGTCATACCTCAGAGATAGTGCAGGTTCACTTCCAGACTACTGAAAAAAATCAAATGACACAATAAAGTGAGGTTCATGAATTTTTTGGTTTCAAGTAAATATAAAAGCTATGTTTACACTATATTGTAGTCTATCACAGGTGTAATAGACTTACATCTTGAAAACAATGTGCATACCTTGATTTAAAAATACTTCATGTCTAAAACATGCTGATAATTATCAGAGACTTCAGCAAGTCATAATGATTTGCTGATAGAGGTTTAATGTTGATGACTACTGACTGATCAGGGTGGTGGCTGCTGAAGTTTGAGGTAGTGGTACCAGTTTCTTAAAATAAGACAAAAATAAAGTTTCTGCATTGATGGGGGGGCTCTTCATTTTAGGAAAAAAAAAATTTCTGGAGCATGCCATGCTATTTGGTAGCATTTTACCCACAGTAGAATTTCTTTCAAAATTGAAGACAATCTCAAACTCTACTGCTACTTTATCAACCTAAGAATATGTAATATATCAAATCCTATGTTGTCATTTCAACAATGTTCACAGCATCCTCACCAGGAGTAGACTCCATCTCAAGAAATCACTTTCTTTGCTCATCCATAATGTTAGGTCTTGTGGTAAACAGGTGACAAGGAAGTGGCTAAGGACAGAAAGTGGGAAACAAATTGTACCTTGAAACCAACCTGGGACAAGAAACTGCTCCCTGGTGGGAATATACACACTAAGGAGCTCCTAGTGTCCCTTAGTTGACCTAGGGCTCATTAGCAATTAGATAGCATAGCATCGGGGAAGTTTTCATCAGGATTCTAGAAGGGCTGCATAATTAGGAAAGTGTTATGTAACCTGTTACATAATCTGTTGTATAGTATATAACCCTAACCTGTCAGTCACCCAAAGGTGGGAAATGGCAACCAATCCCAGTAGAGGAAGGGCAGGGCAAATGAATGAGCTTATAAAACATAGTGTGTGCTCAGACTTCACTCATGGAGAATGAACGTCTCTCCTTCTGAGGTACTATCACTGCAATAATGTGTGTGTGTAGTGGCTTTGTTTCTATGATCCTCTATCATCAGCTTAACTCAGTAGCAGTTGAGTCATTCTTGACACTGGGACCCAGGGGATGAGGGAACATCCAGAGAGATCTAACAATAAGAAGTAACTCTACATATGCTTAAGTTTTATCATAAGATTGAGTCAATTCAGTCACATCTTGAAGGTCTGCTTCTAATTTTAGTTCTCTTATTATTTTTACCATCTGCAGTTACCTTCCAAGTTACCAATGAGGACTGAAATTGACTTCTTCTAAACTCCTGGCAATGTGAACATGTTGACCTGTTCCCAAGAATCATAAATGGTTTTAATGACATCTAGAATGGTGAATTTTGTCCAGAAAGTTTTTAATTTACTTTGCCCAGATCCATCACAGAAATCTATGGCAGCTTAGCCTGATGAAATGTATTTCTTAAATAATAAGTCTTGAAAGTTGAAATGATTCAATGGGAAGGAGAATGGCTATTGTGTTAGTGGGCATGAAAACAACATTAATCTCCTTGTACATCTCCATCAGAGCCCTTGGGTGACCAGGTGCATTGTCAATGACCAGTAATATTTTGAAAGGAATCCTTTTTTTCTGAGTAGTATATATCAACAGTGTACTTAAAATATTCAGCAAATCATGCTGTAAATAAATATGCTATGTTTAAGGCTTTATTGTTCTATTTCTAGAGTAAAGGCAGAGTAGATTCAGCATCATTCTTAAGGGCAGGGCTTTGGGAGTTTCAGAATGATAAATGGCATTGGCTTCACCAGCTGCCTTATCCCCTCATGAGAGGGTAAACCTGGGATGGAGACAAGATGGCTGACTGAAGCCAGCTTTTCACAGAGGCTCCCGTTCAGAAGGAGAGTTAAGGGACAGAAATTTAGCAAGTAACCTGGCAGATTAGACCTGTACCAAGAGAGAAGGTTGAAGAATGCACATCAACCCTGCTGAGGAGAGCTGTGACCCCAAGGACACAAACAAAAGGTACAAAATTCATTACCAAGTTGACGGGAGTCCCCTCCCCCATGAGAACAGCCCAGAGTACCCCATAAACAAATGAGCAGAGTTCAAAAGTCCTCCCATTATACTCCATGGGAGAGATCCTCTAAAATCTGGACATACTCCCCCTACTAGGGTGCCATGATGCTCTCCTGCCCGGCATAAAAATGTGTAAAACTGTATATATTCTCTACCTGCAAATCTGAGCTCCAAGCACTTTCCTCCACACTCACTCTGAGGTCTGGAGGCCTGTCCCCAAGATTCTTGGGTGATTTCTAGAGGGGTGTGGACAGGGCCTGGGCTTCTGCTGGTCAGTGCTGATTCTACAGCATGGGAATCAGGAGAGGACGATCGGCTGAGAGGGAACCACGCCAGAGTGGTGGTGCCCCAAGGCGCAGAGCAGCAGCCGTTTTTGGCAACAATAGGGCTCACCCCTGGATATTCTGGAGTCACACCCCATCTCTCTGGGCAACCAGAGTAGGCCAGGCATCTTCTCAGGTGGCAACCACTGGCAGAACAGATCTGGGATGGAAACGCAGGCCCTGTGAGTAAAGGGTTTGCCTGACACGGTACTGGACTGAGTGGAGCACGGGTACTAGAAAATGCACATGCAGTGCCACAGATTCCCAGGGCAGGACTGACTCAGAGGACCACTTTACTGAGCCTAAGACACACCCGGCCCCCAGGGGATCATCAGCCTAGACAAAGGAGGACAGGAGGCTAGAACTGACAGCTAACCATGCTGTGAATACAAACCTGCAGTAGCAAAGACAGGGCCTGAGGCACAGGTTCTGTAAACACAGCTTCCCTTCTGCAGGGAAATTTAGCTGGGACAGAAACAAATTCTGAACAGTTGTTTTGTTCTTTCAGTAACATCAATCAGGGGTGGGGCTGGAACTGAGTGAACACCCCTAGCCTCCATCAAGCACATGAGGCTGTCAGGCCTCACCTCCGCCTGCCAGATAGAGAAGAGGGCAGCAGCCTGGCTGAGGAGACATAGATTTCCTTGTGATTCAGGCAGGTGCAAACCCCTAAAGTATCTGCTCATAGGAGGCAACTGGGTCACAGCCTTGCGGGGCTATCAGTGACTGGGTCTGACAGAGGTGCAAGGTGGGGAAGGAGGCATCAACCTTCCCAGGCTAATCTATTCGCTGTGTGGGTCCTCCTGACCTCACAGAGCAATGGAGCAAGTCATATTTGAGTTGTCAGTAGACCCCTGTGATCTCGTTGCCAGAGACCTTTTAAACTCTTCCACCTGAGATAGGTGCTGACTGAGATAATTGATTTGGACCTTTCAAACTGAGCCAATCACATGAGGACTATCCAAATGGTACCCAAGTGGTTGTAGGAAGGTTTGATTTTCCTTTTCTGATTGTTACCTGTAGGGAGTGGGGTGACTTAATTGCTGGTATTTCTCCACAGTTGAGAATTCAACACAGAGTAACTGTTTCACTACAGTCAGACAGAGACCAGCTGAAAACAAGACAGAGCCAATTAGCCTCACCACACCAAACAGGTCCCCAGTTTCTCACGCCATAGCACTATATGGGTCCTCAGCAAAGCTCCAGGGGAAAAGTCAAATGGTATAAAATAATCATGGGGCGGAATCAGCAGAAAAACTCTGGTAATATGAATAACCAGAGTAGATCAACTGCCCCCAAGGAAAGATATGGCAGATGTAACTGAAAATCCCATTTATACACAGCTGCCCAAGATGTCAGAAATCAAATTCAGAATTTGGATTGCAAACAAGATTAATAGAATGTAGGAAAAGTTGGAAGTAGAAATTTGAGGATCAATTCAAAAGTTGTCTCAAGAATTTAATGAATTTAAAGACAAAACCATCAAAGATTTTGACACATTGAAGCAAGAATTTGCAGCCCTCAAAGATCTGAAAAATGCAATAGAATCCCTCAGTAACAGAGTGGAGCAAGCAGAAGAAAGGATTTCTGACATTGAAGACAAAGCTTTTAAATACTCCCAAACTCTCAAAGAGGAAGAGAAATGGAGACCAAAATGGATCATTCTCTCAGAGAGCTCTGGGACAATTTGAAGGAGTCTAACACCCACCTTATTGGAATCCCTGAAAGCGATGAAGTGGCTTCGCAAGGCACTGAGGCCCTTCTCCATGAAATTATGAAAGAGGATTTTCCAGACATGCCAAGAGATTCTGAAATTCAGATAGCAGACAGTTCTAGAACCCCAGCATGACTCAACCCGAATAAGACATCCCCCAGGCATATCATAATTAATTTCACTAAAGTTAATATGAAGGAGAAAATTCTCAAAGCAGCTAGATGTAAGAAAACCATTACCTACAAAGGGAAGAATATTAGAATGACTGCAGATCTCTCTGCTGAAACTTTTCAAGTCGAGGGTGGTCATCGACTTTTAATCTCCTAAAACAAAATAACTTTCAACCCTGGATCCTGTATCCAGCTAAAGTGAGTTTCATTTATGATGGAGAAATTAAATATTTTAATAACATTCACATGTTGAAGAAATTTGCCATAAGTAAACCAGCTCTTCTGGATATTCTCAGACCTATCCTCCATATTGACCAGCCCAATCCTCTACCACAAAAGTAAACTCACTCAGAAACTTTTGATCAAACTTCGATTCCACAGTGGCAAAAGGATTAAAAATGTCCACTGGACTTTTGAAAAACTCGATACCCAACATTTTACCAGACTTATCAATATTCTCCATTAATGTGAACAGCTTAAACTGTCCTATAAAGAGGACACAGGTTAGCTGACTGGATACAAAAACTCAGGCCAGATTTTGCTGCATACAGGAATCACATCTTACCTTAAAAGATCAATATAGACTCAGGGTGAAAGGATGGTCATCCATATTTCAGGCAAATGATAATCAGAAAAAAAGCAGGTGTTGCAATTCTATTTGCAGATACAATAGGCTTTCAACCAAGAAAAGAATGGTCACTTCATATTTGTTAAGGGTAATACTCAATATGATGAGATTTCAAATATTAATATTTATGCACCCATCCAGAATGCACCTCAATTTATAAAAGAAACTCTAACAGAAATAAGCAACTTGATTTCCTCCAGGTCCATAATAGTCGGATATTTTAACACTCATTTGGCAGTGTTGGATAGATCCTCCAATAAGAAGCTGAGCAAAGAAATTTTAGATTTAAACCTAACCCTCCAACATTTGGATTTAGTAGACGTGTACACAAAATTTCATCCCAACAAAACTGAATACACATACTTCTCATCAGCCCATGGAACATACTCCAAAATTGATCACATCCTAGGTCACAAGTCTAATGTCAGTAAATTTAAAGGAATAGAATTTATTCCTTGCACCTTCTTAGACAACCATGGAATAAAAGTTGAACTCAGTAACAATAGGAATCTGCATACTCATACAAAAACATGGAAGTTAAATAATCTTATACTGAATGATACTTGGGTCAGAGATGAGATTAAGAAGGAAATTGCCAAATTTTTGGAACAAAACGACAACGAAGACAGAAATTATCAGAAGCTCTGGGATACCGCAAATGCGGTGCTAAGAGAAAAATGTATAGCACAGCAAACCTTCCTCAAGAGAGCAGAAAGAGAGGAAGTTAACAACATAATGTAACATCTCAAGCAACTGGAAAAGGAAGAACATTCCAACCCCAAACCCAGTAGAAGAAAATAAATAACCAAAATTAGAGCAGAATTAAATAAAATTGAAAACAAAAGAATTATACAACAGATCAATAAATTAAAAACTTGGTTGTTTGAAAAGATCAATAAAATAGATAAACCTTTGGCTAACTTAACCAGGAAAAAGAGTAAAATCTCTAATTTCATCAATCAAAAAAGACAAAGAAGAAATAACAACAGACTCCTCAGAAATTCAAAAATCCTTAATGAATATTATAAGAAACTTTATTGTCAGAAATATGAAAATCTGAAGGAAATTGACCAATACTTGGAAGTACGTCACCTTCCAAGACTTAGCCAGAATCAAGTGGAAATGTTGAACAGGCCTATACCAATTTCTGAAATACCATCAACCATACAAAATCTCCCTAAAAAGAAAAGCCCGGGACCAGATGGCTTCACGTCAGAATTCTACCAAACCTTTAAAGAGGAACTATCTAACCTGTTTCAAAATATAGAAAAAGAAGGAAGACTACCCAACACATTCTATGAAGCAAGCATCACCCTGATCCCCAAATCAGGAAAAGACCCAACAAGAAAAGGAAATTATAGATCAATATCACTAATGAATATAGATCCAAAAATATTCAACAAGATCCTAACAAACAGAATTCAGCAACACATCAAACAATTTATACAACACAACCAAGTCGGTTTTATCGCAGGGTCTCGAGGCTGGTTCAATTATCATAAATCTATAAATATAATTCATCACATAAACAAAAAAACAAAGACCATATGATTCTCTCAATTGATGCAGAAAAAGCTTTTGATAATATGCAGCATCCCTTCATGATCAGAACATTTAAGAAAATTGGTATACACTTTGATGAGAATATTTCAGATTGTATATGAAGCCAGCACATTGTACCCCTTGATTGCACTAATGTACACACTATGATTTAACAATTTAAAAATGAAAGAAAGAAAAAAAAAAAGGAAAATTGGTATAGAAGGGACATTTGTTAAACAGATAGGGGCCATCTATAGCAAACCCACAGCCAATATCATAATGAATGGAATTAATTTGAAATCATTCTCACTCAGATCAGGAACCAGACAAGGCTGCCCATTGTCTCCACTGCTCTTTAACATTGTAACGGAAGTTTAAGCAATCATAATTAGGGAAGAAAAGGCTATCAAGTGTATTTATATAGGGTCAGAAGAGATCAAACTTTCGCTCTTCACAGATGATATGATTGTATATCTGGAAAACACGAGGGATTCTACTACGAAACTCTTAGAAGTGATCAAAGAATACAGCAGTGTCTCAGGTTACAAAGTCAACATTCAAAAATCAGTAGCCTTTATATATACCAACAATAGTCAAGCTGAAAAAACAGTTAAGGACTCTATTCCATTCACAGTAGTGCCAAAGAAGATGAAATATTTGGTAGTTTATCTAACAAAGGATGTGAAACATCTCTATAAAGAGAACTATGAATCTGTAAGAAAAGAAATAGTTGAAAATGTTAGCAAATGGAAAAACATACCATGCTCGTGGCTGGGAAGAATCAACATTGTTAAAATGTCCATATTACCCAAAGCAATATACAATTTTAATGCAATCCCTATTAAAGGTCCACTGTCATACTTTAAAGATCTTGAAAAAATAATA
>CAUYPK010074239.1:0-11003 GCA_963574355.1 Loris lydekkerianus
GAATCGCTTAAGCCCAGGAGCTGGAGGTTGCTGTGAGCTGTGTGATGCCACGGCACTCTACCAAAGGGCCATAAAGTGAAGACTCTGTCTCTATGAAAAAAAAAAAAAAAAGAAAGAAAGAAAGAAAGAAAATGGCATTTACCTCACAGCACTCTTCCTACATGCCTGACACGTAGGACCTCAAAATAAGTTAGTTTTCCTCTTCCCCTGTGCTTTGAACAATTTCCTAGTTCCTTCCAGCAAAGATTCAGAACCTACTTCAAACCCAACCAAAATTTCTCCAACTTAGCTACAAAAGTCTCTGTACACTTACTAAAATCTTAACACAAAGGATAATATGTATTGAGAACTATCCAGACGTCGTTTCTAAGCATAACTTGAAGTCACTGAAGAGTCACATTTGGCAAGTTCCCCAAAAGACATGCCTACAGAAAAGCTCTAGAGAAAAGAATTGGTGTCCAAATTCACGTCAGAACTCACGTGTCCTCGCTCAGGAGCCAAAATAAATGTTGGTTACACTAACGATATAATTTAAGTGGAGGAAGAAAACTTCAGGTAACAGCCCATACATCTCCAGGAGTGGCGAATGGATGCCCTACAGTGACGTGATGTGGGCGATGAAGCGAACAAATTTGTGTTCCCGCGGCATGTGAATGTGTCACGATGTGTGCCTACGTGTGTAGGACTGAAACTACATTTGTGTGCACCACGAAGCCTAGCCGTGGGTGCGCATCCCTTTGAACCCGGGTGGGAACCCTTGCGGGACTGTTGCCCAGGTTCTTACCTCTGCGGACGAACAGGTGGAAGCCGCTGGGCGCCGCCATGTTGGCACCGGTCACGTGGCCGCGAGCACTCGCTCGCCGCCCCGCCCCCTGGAGCTGTGCGGTGGCAGCGCGGCTGAAGACCCGAGGCGCCGAAACAGCCCGAGGGAAGCGCGCGTGCGCGCCGGGGGCTGACTGCGGGAGCGCTGGCTGGGGAGCGGCTCGGCCACCCCGACAAGCAGCGGAACCGCGGCCGGCCGAGCCCGCTCTGGCCGCGAGAGGCGGGCTCCAGCCGCGGCTCGCGCGCTCGCTCTGAGCCCCCGCGCCCAGGTGGGATGGAAGAAGCCTGTCAGGTAAGCGTGGCATCCAATATTTATAGCATCAACATTTTGGTGCATGGAAACGTGAAGTTGGACGGAAAAAATAAAGCACAATCTAGTGTTCAGCATAGCACTTTGCATCGCCTGCCACTCTGTTGCAAATTATTTCCCTGGATTAAGTTAGAAGGTAAAATTTTAATGAAAGTCACGGCTGTCCTTTTGCTGTCCCAGGATCTACATTACTCAGCAGGGACTCCAGACAAGACAGGATCTGTGTGCCGCTGCAAAATCAGTTCTAGGTACCCCAGCAAGTATGTTCAGGGGACTTCTCTTTCCCCAAGGACACCTCCCGCTTGGCAGTATTAACTGAAGTCTTAATCCTAAATTTGACATTTAAGAATAAAAGGATGACGGGTGCCAATTGCATTTGCAAAAGATGAAGCCTACAGAAGGCCAATTATGGTCAGTGAGGGAGCCAATGTATCCCTATAGATGACGGTGCCCATTTTTACCAAATTTGTTGTTCCCAATTCCTGTGTTCTGGGGTAGGTGTCATTCTATTGTGGACCAGGTGTCACTCATCTTGGCGCCCTCCGTGCAGAGCACAGAACCGGATACCCGTGGAATGTCTGGTGAAAGAACTGAACTCTCCATAACACCAAACGGAGAATGCCATAGTTTCTCGATTTTAAATGCAGTAAAGATTGATAAGGATTGGTGAACGTGTGTGATGTCTTCTGATTTGTTTTTAAGACTTTAGTTTAAGTACACAGTAAAAAATCTAGACAGTTCAGAAATGGATACAGGGAAAATTGCAGATCCCTTGCTCACCTTTCTACACAGCACAGTCCCGTTCCCCAGGGAACCCCTATGTGCTTCATGCTACACCTTTGCCTTTTACAGGCAAATATGTGTTAAGTATATTAAATGGATTCATATACTTACTGTTATGATTTGCTTTTTCCACTCATCAGAAACATCAAATCTTAGAACACTTAGCTCAGCTCAATTATTACCACATAATTTCACTTTTAAAGAGAATGAATTTTGGCATTTCATTAGGGAGCACGTGCTATAATTCTTGGAGACCTGGGTTTTGGATGGTTTGGGTTCCCTCTGAAAGATAAAGAGAAATAATGCTGTAAATACTATGTACAAGGATGAGAATGAAACGTCTCCTACATGTTACTTCCAGCCCTGCCTTTTACAAATGTACATGAATTCCAGAGAGAGTTTTGAATGTGGTGAATCTGTTCTCTGTATAACTGAAGCCAATGATCTGAATGCAGCAGAGGATCCGGAGAGTTAGTTGGGCTCAGCGTCTCAGGAAGTGTACAGAAAAGAGAAACTTAGACATTCATAGAAAAATTCCGTAAGGCATTAAAACTCATTTCAAACACATCTGAAGTAGAACACGTTCATGTGATTCAGCTCAGCCAACCCTGGGAAAACAAACGCACGATTTATTCCTCTACAACTCAAAGGAAAAGGAAACATTATGAGGACCCAGGTGGAGCTAGCATTGTGGAATCTAGTGAGGAAATTTCTACTAAGTTCAGCATGGAATGTGGATATCTAAGATGAGTTGGAAAGTAAGCATATGTGAACTTGCACAGGTAGTAGCTCATTCACTGATCCTTGATTTGGCTTCTCGTATATACATCCTTCTAACATTAACTGGATTAAAAGCTGCCAGCATGTGTTCTCCAAAATCATCAATTTATGGGATATATGCATACTGATCAAGAAGATAAAGGGTTAGACCATGACGTCTAAAATCCCTTGCCTTTTTAACATTCTCTGATCTTGGGCATTCAGAACATTAAAATGGTTTTATTTAGATGAGTAACCACTATTGAGTCACTTCTTCTTTATCCCATTTCTGCCAATGCTGCTGCCTGTGAGATGAAGGTTAACTACCAAAGGTGCCCAAAAAAGGATATGCACATTATAAGAGATGTTGTCTATGGGGCGGCGCCTGTGGCTCAGTGAGTAGGGCTCCGGCCCCATATACTGAGGGTGGCGGGTTCGAACCTGGCCTTGGCCAAACTGCAACAACAACAGGAAAACATAGCCAGTGTTGTGGCAAATGCCTTTAGTCCCAGCTACTCAGGAAGCTGATGAAAGAGAATGGCCTAAGTCCAGGAGCTGGAGGTTGGTGTGAGCTGCGACACCACAGCACTCTACCGAGGGTGACAGAGTAAGACTCTGTCTCAAAAAACAAAAGAGATCTTGTCTGTGTATTATATATTATATTATGTATATACTTTGAATACCTCTTATAATTACAGAAGTCAAATGTGATTTGTATTCATGTTTTATTATTGATATATATTGAGTATTACAATTTTAATGCAGATTTTTTCTTTCTCAAAATGTGTATACTTTTTTTGCACCTGCTGTACATTGTGACACTTCACTGATTTGAATTCTCACCATTATTCAAGTTTTGTATTTAGGATTCTTGAATCAAAAATAGAATAATTTTTCAAAGCCGGGGTTCAAGAAATGAAGGATTATCTCTCACTACCTTTAGTTTCTGTGTCCAAAAGTGCATTATTGAATGTTAAAAAATTTTGTCAGTTGTGATTAATTATTGTTTTATAGGTCTTTTATTTTGATTTTACTTTGATTTTGAAAAGATCACATCTCATTAGCATCTTTTAAAATGTCTTCATTTGGCTGGGTGCCTGTAGCTCAATGGTTAGGATGCCAGCAACATGCTCTGGGGCTGGTGGGTTCAAACCCAGCCCAGGCCTGCTAAACAACAATGACAAGAACAACAACAACAACAAAAATAGCCAGGTGTTGTGCAGGCATCTGTAGTCCCAGTTACTTGGGAGGCTGAGGCAAGAGAATCTCAAGCCCAAGAGTGTGAGGTTGCTGTGTGCTATGACGTTACAGCACTCTACTGAGGGTGACAAAGTGAGAATCTATCTCAAAAAAAAAAAAAAAAAGTTTTCATTTAAAAGAGAAATAAATTAGAAATAAATTCTGATATGCATATTTTTCAAAAGTCAAATTTTCCTTCCTCTTTTTTCTACTTAATGGTATTATAGACTTATACAACATAAGTTTCTCTAAAGTTGTATGTAGTTTTGTGATGGAATTAAAATTACACAGGTTTCTGTAATATACATTTTGAATTTTTTATTTAATATTCACATTTTTAAAATGTTCTAAGGGGTTATGTGACACGAAGTACGGTAAATACTTTTAAAAAGAAATTTTGTCTTATGATACATTATCCTGTCACTTTTCAAGTTTAGATTTTTATATATTATTAGGATTGCCTAAAAGGCAAGATACTTTAAAACATATATTATAAAATAGGAGCTAAGTGCTTATATATCTCTAAGAAAAAAATGTTATACATGAATACTTTGGGTGTGCTCTCAACTAATGGGCACATTGTCAGGGTATATGGCACACCTCCTGGGTATGGAACACAACTACAACAGGGACTATACCTGACAAATGCAAACTTTATAACCTAGTTGTTTGTACCCTCACATTAATTTGAAATTTAAAAAATACTAGCAAAAAAAATGAATACTTTGTAAAATTAACTGGAATAATGTGGTATTTCCTATTGGGCACAGCAGGTTCCGTAGCCTGCTGGGGGAGAGGGGCAGGGGAATCAGTGCCCTGGAATCTGCACAGCTTCAGGGATTTGTCATCTAGACCCAGGGGCCTTCGTTCTTTCCTCTCACCTTGCTTCTGGGTTTGCCATCTGAATCAGAAAAATTAGCCTTTTTACTTGATTTCGAGATCATTTTTTAGCATTTTACTCTGTGACTGGGGAAGAATTATTTCTAATCTCACCCTCTAGTTCATCTAATTGTAGTGGAAATAGTTTTATTTATTTACATATTTTAAGTCCAATGAACATTCTTTTCAGGCACTGAGAGACCTGCATCTACACATACCTAGAGACCCATCTTAGCAGCTGATTGGACCTCTCTAAAGTTAGGGTCCAGCTTTGAATGATTATGTGTTCAGGCAGATAGTTACTAGGGCACTCTTTTTAGCCAACTTGCTGTCAGAATGTCAAACATGCCAGTCATTTGAGACACTTATGTTACTGAGTAATGTAGAGGTAACTTTTAGAGAAAATGTGTAAATACTTCATGTTTTATAAGGGAAAGTAATGCCATATGCGAAGCAGTTGCAAAAAATCAGGGGGATTTCTGTTTGCTGTTTGTGCCTTGTTTTCTAGATCTTTAGCAGTGCTAAGAGAAAGTCAGGACAAGAGGAAGAAGAAGAGGACTTTAGCTGTGACCCTCCTGCCACTCCCATTTTTGATTTGTCTAATGATATTTTCTCAGTTTTATAATTCCTATGTAAATGAAACTTTGCATCCTACTTCCTTCTAATGAGATTGCTCTACGTTAGCACCTCCCACACTGAAATTCTGAAGATTTCAGAGATCTACAGCCATTTATAGGCATAATGTACATGGGCTTAACGAACTGCATGGTGCATCCTCCTGAGCAGTCTGTCAGGGTAAGGGGGTGATGGAACCACTTAGCTGTAGTGTAAGACTAACTCATTATCCCAAGGGAGTAGCTGGTGTTAGTTCCAGTCTGGCCAGTTTCATTTCAAGCTGCCTCAACCTTTGGCTTGAAATATGGTGAACACTTCACCCAAATAGCATGTCCGTTGTTGTAGCAGTAGCCCACCTAGAATAGTGGCAGGGGTTAAGGGAGGTCTGGTATTGGAAGGAGCATGCTGGTGGTCCCAGACTGCACTCACTGGTGCATCAGAGCTTTCTGAGGATACTGCCTGCTTCTATTAGAGGTGGCTTTGGAACTGTGCAGAATGAACCCAGGAAGAGGGCTAATTTTTCTAATTTTAGTAGAGACAAAATCTCACTTTTGCTCAGACCAGTCTCAAACTCCTGGGATTACAGATGTGAGCCACCAGGCCCAGACTCATATCCTTTTTTTAAGGTGCTTAAGTAAAGCAATCTCATGAGAAGGGAGTAGGACTTAAAGTTTCATTTGCATAGGAATATATGACTGTGGGACTGGATCTGAGGGAAGTTGGGTTGAAGCCAACTTCTGTGTTGTACATTTGCCCCATCGCATCTAAATAAAAGTGTGAACCATTCAGAAGCTGCCACCTATTCCCATACTGGTAATCCCTGGAAAAGTAGCACCTGCTTATACACTTCTGAAGAATAAAGAATTCAATTGAGAGTTAAAAAGAGGGCGGTGCCTATGGCTCAG
This sequence comes from Loris lydekkerianus, assembly GCA_963574355.1. NCBI lineage: Eukaryota > Metazoa > Chordata > Mammalia > Primates > Lorisidae > Loris > Loris lydekkerianus. The sequence goes on from CAUYPK010074239.1 coordinate 6,313, forward strand.
TGAGGAGGGCGCCAGCCCCATATACCAAGGGTGGCAAGTTCAAACCCAGCCCCAGCCAAACTGCAACAACAACAACAAAAAATACAAATAAGAGAATTAAATAGAAAGGCAATAGTATTAGTGATATGTATATGTTCATATAAATTATATATATTTATACAAAAAACAAAAGAAAGGCAAAAACTTTCCAAGAGAATGTAGCAATCAGTCAATCAATAAATATGTAAGTGCCTATTCGGGGCTCTATTATATTGTCTTGTTCTTAAGAAATTATTCAGGGGGCGGATGGGTGGAGGGAGGGGTACATGTGAAACGTACTAAATGTAGAATATAAATGTCTTAACAACTAAGAAAATGCCATGAATCCTATGTTAACCAGTTTGATGAAAATATTTCAAATTGTATATAAAACCAGCACATTGCACCCCATTGTACCCCCACCCTCGGCATTAATGTACACAGCTATGATTTAATTTAAAAAAAAGAAAGAAACAAAGAAAGAAATCAGAAAGCTGAGACTAACCTGCTCACAAGATTGTCCATAAAGAAAGACCATGCTTTCACCCTTATCTGTAAAAATAAGAAAGAAAGAAAGGAGGGAGGGAGGGAGGAAGGAAGGCCAACTATAAACCCCATAGGAACAACACCAGGTGTAAGAGGTCAGAGATTTTAGCCATCCCTGGGTGCCAGGAACTGAGAAAAATGCTGAATTCTAATTATGTTCCCAGGAAATTATACCTGTTTAATCTCCTTCACTTCCTGCAAAGATGAAGGTGAGAGAAAGGGATCTAATGCTTCCTCTAATCCATACTTGTAAAAGAAGAGAAAAGAGAATGCTCTCTTTTTTTTTAAATAGAGTCTCTATTGCCCCAGGTTAAAGTACCATGAACTCAATCTAGCTCACAGCAACTTCAAACTCCTGGGCTCAAACAATCCTCCTGCCTCAGCCTCCCCAGTAGCCAGGACTACAGGTGTACTCCACAATGCCTGGCTAATTTTTTTACTTTTAGTAGAAATGGAGTCTCACTCTTGCTCAGATTGGTCTCAAATTCCTAAGCTCAAGCAATCCACCCACTGTGACCTCCCAGAGTGCTAGGATTATAGGCATGAGCCACCGCATTCAGCTTCATCTCCTTTTTTAAAAAAAGTCTGTTTTCATTTTTCTTTATTTACACATGTAATACATGCTCTTTGAAAAACATTCCAAAAATCCAGAAATGTATAATATAGATTCTACAAGTACCCCAGATTCTTCTCAGGTAGTCGCTGTTAACAAGTTGATATAGATTCATCTGTACTTCTAACTGTGCATATGCCACTGGCTGGACCTTCTAAAGAAGAGTATTCATTTTTATCATGACCAATCACACATCTGTGTAGACTGAAAGACAGCAGACTAGGCAAATGACGGGAATGTACAATATCACCTACGTCTTCACTGCCGTCCACTAAGCATTCTCCCTCCTGCCTTCACTCTGTAGTTGTTTCTCATCTTTCTTAGATTTTTTCCACTCTTTTATAAGTTTACATACTTTCCTATGGCTTTTTTTCCTTTCCCTCCTGAAATGGTGTTACAGTCCTGGGTTATCTTCTCTTATTTTTCTATCTTTGCTTATTGTTTTGCTAGATTTATGATTCTATGTTTGCCATTCAATCCTTCCTGTGTTTAAGACACGTGGTCCTGTAGGACTGCGTGAGGCCAGTTTGTGTGGAGAGCATTTGACCCTTACTATCAGTGTTTAAAAATTTTTTGTGGTTTTTATAATTCCTACCTATATGCATGAAGTAGTATTCGCTGGTTAGTTAACAGTCACACAAAATAGAGTGCAATAAGGAACTCCAAAGTGGAGATCATGAAATAAAAAGGGATTTAATAATAGAAGAAGAAAACTAGCTATATGTCCCTTTCTCCCCTCCCACTCTCCACCTCCACTCCCCAAACTAGCTGAGAAACTAAACAGTAGTGCATTTTTTAACTTCTTCTGCTAGCCTCTCTCTCAGCACGTTCTGTACTCAAGACTCAAACTGCTGAAACAAACAAGAGGGCAGATGCTGTAGCAACCTCTCTTCCCATTGAGCTGCGCTCCTCTGTGCTCACCCCATCCACTCTAGCCCGGAGAATAACCTGTCTGGAGTGCATTCACCTCATCTGAAGCACGCACAAACATCGCTGCATTTTGATAAAGGATAAAGGAAGAAAAGCGGCAGCTGCTCTAGGAGTGGACCGCAAACAAGCCTCACTGTGGTGGCCCCCACGGCCTTCACAAAAGGGGATTCAGAGAGCTAGCTAAACAAATGCATATAGCCAAAGAGTTCCACACAGATTCACGAGCCAGAATTATTAATTAAACATTTAAAGAACCGTCCAGGTGAACTGAGAATCTAACCAAAGCACATTTTCCAACCAGTCTTTCATAAAGACAGAGGAGAAAAAATACAGTTGAACTAGAAATGGCTTCAAAGATCACCTCATCCAACTCTCAGCCTACCCCTTCTAATTTTAAGAAAAAGACAGTGAGGTCCAGAAAGATGGCAGGAAAGAAGATTTATTCCTTTTTCAGCCTGTGAAAAGGAATATAACATCGGAAGTTTTAAAAAACACTTTGTTACTTTAACGCAGCACTCCTGACAGTGTCTTATGCACAGTTGCTCATCAGCTATTCCTAAGTGATGACATTTTACTTTTATTGCATTATAATTCCCTACAGAGCTAATAAAAAGTCAAAAAAATTATGACATACATTTTCAGAGCTTTGGTTGGCCAGTTAGTGTCTGTTCACTCATAGAACCAGGTATCAAGATGAAGACAATTTACTTTGGTAACAGGTTTTTTTTTCCAGATTAGTCCTTTACCAAATAAAGGACATCTATATAGAAGGTACCCAAAAAATGTATATACATGTTATGAAAGGAAAAACTATTAAAATTGTAATTCTCAAGTGACGTTTGACTTCTGCAATTACAGGACATACAAAATATAATATATAAGATACGTGTATTGAGTATTACAATTTTAATTCAGTTTTTTCCTTTCGTATTCTTTTTTTTTGTTTTATTTTAATATTTATTTATTTATTTTTTGAGACAGAGTCTCACTTTGTCACCCTGGGATTGAGTGCCATGGTGTTATCATAGCTCATAGCAATTTCAAACTCTTGGGCTCAACCAATGCTCATGCCTCAGCTTTTGGAGTAGCTGGGACTACAGGTGCCTGCCACAATGCCCAGATTTTTTTTATTTTTAGTAGATACAGGGGTCTCACATTTGCTTGGCTGCTCTTGAACTCCTGAGATAAGTAATCCAGTTGTGTTGGTCTCCCAGGGTGCTAGGATTACAGGCATGGGCCACCACACTAGTTTTTTTCCTTTCCTAAAGTGTATGTACATTTTCTGGGGACCCTCTGTATTGTAATTCCTTTGATAATAATTTCCAAAGAAAAAAATAGAATATTGCTTTTTTTTTTGCAGTTTTTGGCCAGGACCGGGTTTGAACCCACCACCTCCAGTATATGGGGCCAGCGCCCTACTCCTTTGAGCCACAGGTGCCGCCCTATGCTTTTTCTTTTTAAAGAAAGATTTTCACTATTCTTTGTTGAATTCTGCTCTGTTTGTGGAATTCAGGCAGAATACAATCTCAGTAAACAGGTGCCAAACTTGTCTGCTTCAGGTAAACTTTTATTTATTTTTATTTATTATTATTATTATTATTTTTGTAGTTTTTGGCTGGGGCCTGTGCCCTACTTCTTTGAGCCACAGGCGCTGCCCTTATTTATATATTGATGTTTATTTTTTTTTTGTAGAAACAGAGTCTCACTATGTCGCCCTTGGTAGAGTGCTGTGGCGTCACACAGCTCACAGCAGCTCCAGCTCCTGAGCTTAGGCGATTCTCTTGCCTCAGCCTCCTGAGCAGCTGCTGGGACTACATACACCCGCCACAATGCCTGGCTATTTTTTTGTTGCAGTTTGAGCGGGGCCGGGTTTGAACCAGCCACCTTCGGGATATGGGGCCGGCGCCCTGCCCACTGAGCCACAGGTGCTGCCCTATTTATTTTTGTAATATCCTTGATTTACAGTTGTATTTTTTTTTTAATTCTACAGTTGTATTTTATTTGACAATTGTTATTGTTGTTGTTGTTGTTGTTGTAGTTTGGCTGGAGCCAGGTTCGAACCTGCCACCCTCAGTATATGGGGCTGGTGCCCTACTCACTGAGCTACAGGCACTGCCTGTATTTTATTCGACAATTATATGCAGCTTTAGTTGTTGAACAAAATAACGGTAGGAATGTGAAACAAATTTTTATATCAAAGTAACATGGGAATAGTTGTGTGTTTTGGTTTTTTTTTGAGACAGAGCCTCAAGCTATTGCCCTGGGTAGAGTGCCCTGGTGTCACAGCTCACAGCAACCTCCAACTTCTGGGTTCAAGCAATTCTCTTGCCTCAGCTTCCCAAGTAGCTGGGACCACAGGTACCCATCACACTGCCTGGCCATTGTTTTTTTTTTTTTTTTTTTTTTTTTTGGGTGTTGGTGTTTTTTGGCCACACCAGGGGGTAATTTAAACCACCCCAGGCCCCCCAAAAAAGGACCGCTGAACCCAAAAAAAAAAAAAAAAAAAAAAAAAAAAAATAGCCAGGCATTGTGGTGGGTACCTGTGGTCCCAGCTACTTGGGAAGTGGAGACAGGAGACTCACTT
>CAUYPK010074243.1:0-29687 GCA_963574355.1 Loris lydekkerianus
TCCAGATGAGGAGGCATCTCGGAATGTAAGGGCATGAGTTTCCAGATGAGGAGGCATCTCGGAATGTAAGGGCATGAGTTTCCAGATGAGGAGGCATCTCGGAATGTAAGGGCATGAGTTTCCAGATGAGGAGGCATCTCGGAATGTAAGGGCATGAGTTTCCAGATGAGAAGGGAGTATCAGGTACTCAGAGCAATGAATGAAACAAAAAGTCACAGTGACGTCATCATGAAATTTCACAGCACTGCAGATGAACAGAAGGTTCTCAAAGTTTTCAGAAACAGGAGGAAAAAAATTGCTCATGTACAATGGAAATCAAAATGGCAGGCTTTGTGAAAGCAGCACTAAAAGCTGAGGCTCATAGGGCAATGCCTGCAAAATTCTGGGAAGAAAGTTTCCAACCCAGAATGCAGTTCCTTCCTTCAATCAAGCATGAAGGGAGAAGACAGTGATTTTTCAAACAAGTAAGGTCTTAACATTTTTACCTCCCATGCACCCTTTCATTAGAAACTCCTGGAGAATGTATTCCAGCAAAAAGGAGATGGGGAGAAAGAGAAAGAACGGGGATCTAGAACCCAGGGAGCATACACCTCAGAGAGACAAAGGGCATTGTGGTTCAGGGACATCCCAGAACAGTCCATCCAGATGGCACCAGGGAAAGAAAGGATTTGGGGGCGGGGGAAGTCTCCGATCAAAAGAAGAAACTCACAGGCCACCTATAAATACCACTGACACAGAAAGGAATTTCAAAATCTATCAGAAGTATGGGGGACTAGTGGTAAATGTATCAGTAAAAACTAAGCACATTTTTAAAAAGTGAAGCGATTACTAACTTTAGAGAAAAGGTATAGTGAAATAAAATCTCATCATAGTACACCCTATGGCTCAGCTGTGAACACTATTTATACAGCCCAGCCCTAACGTCATCAACATTGACTCTGAAAACACTGAAATGTGTGTGCAGTGCAGAAGGGAAGTGTGCACATGGAGGCTTATTATGAGTTATATGAACATCTTTCTTAGGAGAAAGTCAACAGATGTCTAAGGAGGAAAACAATAACAGCACATTCATTTGAAATACAGGTACTGAACTACAGTTGACCCTTAAACAACTTGGGGGTTACGGGGGTTGACCCACTGCAGCTGAAAATCTGAGTGCAACTTTTGACTCCTCCCCAAATTAACTACTAACAGCCTTATTGTAGACGAGAGCCTTACTGATAATACAGTCCATTAACATATATTTTGTCTATTATATGTATGATATACTGTATTTGTATAATAAAGTTAGAGAAAAGAAAATGTTATTAAAAATCATAAAGAAAGAAAGACCACATGAACTATTCATGAATGGAGGTGAATCATCGTAAAGGTCTTCATCCTGGCTGTCTGCATGATGAGCAGGCTGAGGAGGAGGAAGGGGGGGAGGCTGCCACCTGCCCCTGTCTCAGGGGTGGCAGCCATAGAAGACGTGAAAGGGGACGCAGGATAGTGAGGCACGCTCAGTGGAACTTCATGGAAATACACTGCAATTTCTGCCTGATTTTTTGCTTTTTCTTTTCTCCTAAAATGTTTCAATACAGTACGAATTCTTCTTCCACCATCTGATTTAGTTTCAAGGCTCTTATCCTAGAAGGCTCCATGTCATACAAGAAGTCAAAAGCAGTCTTGAGTGATCAGAACCCTCCTGCCGGGTCATCTGACGTCAGTTTCTGTCTTGGCACTGCTTCCCCGGTGCCTTCTTCCTCATCGTCTGGCACTGGCTCAGAAGCACTCCTAACCACCAAACTCTCTTCTGTTCATTCCTCTGGGGTGGTGTCATTAGCTCTTGAATTTCTTCAAGATCCCTATTTTGAAACCTTTCATCCCTGACCCTTTTTGCCATGTCCGCTGTCTGATTTCCTTGTCTGACTCTTGTTGTAAATCCTGTGAAATCACACACAACATCTGGACATAGTTTTCTCCAGCAGGAATTTATTGTTTGGGGCTTGATGTCTTTCCCAGGTTTTTCTATAATAATAATGGCATCTTCAGTGGTATAATCATTTAAGACTTTCACGATGTTCTATCTATTGGGGTTCTGTCCCGTAGAATTGACAATGCTTCACAAGAAGTACTGTGTATAATGAGCCCTGAAGGTTCTTATGATCCCCTGATCTAGAGGCTGAATTAGAGATACTGTGTTTGGGGGCATGTAGACCACTTCAACCCCTTCAGTGTTGAACTCGTGTAGTTCCAAGTGGCCAAGGGCATTGTCCGATAGTAAAATAAGTTTTTAAAAGGCAGCACCTTACTGACAAGGTACTTCTTGACTTCAGGGACAAACCATTAATGAAACCAACCCCCAAAAGGTTCTAGTTATCCAGGTCCTGCTGTTCTGCAAAAGACTAGTAGCTGGTGCTTATCTTTTCTCTTCAAGGCTTGGGAGTCAGCAATTTTATAGATTAAGAGCAATTTTGAACCTTGCCTGCATGTGCACAAAACCATGGTGTTAGCCTGTCCCTTCCTGCCTTAAATCCTGGTGCTTGCCTATCTTCCTCACTAATAAATTTCCTTTGTGGCATTTTTTCCCAGAATAAGGCACCTTCAGCTACATTAAAAACCCGTTCATTCTGATGTCCCTTCTCCTCAATGACCTTCTTAATGGCATCTGGAAACTTGACTTCTGTCTTTTGGTCAGAAGCTGCTTCTCCTACCATTTTGAAATTTTTTATACCTAAACCCCTTTCTAAAATTATCAAACCATTGTTGGCTGGCATCAAATTCTCCAACTTTAAAAGATCCTTCACCTTACCTTTGCTATTTAAGCTGTCATGTAATGATGTTGCTTTTTCTCAAATCACATTAAAGTGTATAGATAAGTCTTTCTTACAGCAATTCCGCACCCACATTAAAAGTTGCAATTTTGGCCAGGCGTGGTGGCTCACACCTGTAATCTTACCACTCTGGGAGGCCAAGGGAGGCAGATTGCTTAACCTCATGAGTTCGACTACTAAAAATGAAAAATAGGCAAGAAGATTGCTTGAGCCCAAGAGTGTGAGGTTGCTGTGAGCTATGATGCCATGGCACTCTACCCAGGATGATACAGTGAAACTGTCTCAAAAAAAAAAAAAAATTAAATAAAGAATAAAGTTGCACTTTTAATATGAGATTAAAGAACTTTTGCTAAAAGTACAAGGTTTTTGCAACTGTTGGCACAGCTGCAGGGATGGCTTCACAAATTTCCTTTTCCTGTTGTATGATGGTCCTTACACTGAATTTATTATCTTAAAATAACGGGCACCACTGCTGTAGGGCTTAATCTACAGCATGTATCAAGCAATTCAACTTCTTCTTGCAATATCATGACTTTGCTTGTTTTTAAAAATTTTATTACTGTTAATATTATTATTATTAGAGACAGGATTTTTGCTCTGTTGTCCAGGCTAGAGTGCACTTATGGCATCATAGCTCAATGTAAACTTAAACTTCTTGGCTCAAGCAATCCTCTGCCTCAGCCTTCCAAGTGGCTGGGACAAACTACCACACACAGCGAATTTTTCTACTTTTTTTTTTTTTTTTTTTTTTTTTGGTAGAGACAGGGTCTCCCTATGTTGCTCAGGCTAGTTTTGAACTCCTGGCCTTAAGCAATGCTCCCATCTAAGTGCTGAGATGATGAGTAGGAGCCACCGGCTGACTTTACTTCTTGGGAGCATAGCCAGCATTGCTACTGGCACATTGTGTGGGTCCCATGATGTTATTCAAGGTTCATGGTATTGCACTAAACACAGGGAAAAATACAAGAGAACTCTGAGAGATCAATTACTGCCGTACAAAATTTACTAGTGAGATGAAGTGCTCACGGGGAGATGATCAGGGTCATACAGCATTTCAGCTGGATACTGGCAACATCTGAGTCACCACAGTCCCAACAGGTGGTAGCTATGCAATTATTACAGTGATATAACATGTGCTATGTTAATTCTATGCATTTAAGATTTAATACTGCATCTTTACATGCGTTCACAGTTCTCTCAACTGTGAATGGGGCCATGTACGGTATGTAAATATTTGTGTGCTGAGGCTGCTTTTGAACTCCTGGCCTTAAGTGATCCTCCCATCTTAGTGCTGAGATGACAGGTATAAGCCACAGGGTCTCGCTGTTGCTCAGGCTGATCACAAACTCCTAACCCTGAAGTGATCTTCCTGCCTCGGCTTCCCAGAGTGCTAGGATTACAGATGTGAGCCACTGCACTCAGACTTAGTTATTATTTCGATAAAAGTGAAAATTAAATTTTAAAAAATGAAGTCCAAAGAGGAACAATAAATGAATAATACTCTAGCTAAATATGACAAAAATCATGAAAGCCTTAGAAGCACTCCTTAGGCAATGAAGATCCACAGAAGGGTTGTAGAAAGCAAGTGACATGATCAGAACTATATTTTAGAAAGATTATTGATATATAAAAACAAAGGATGGACAGAAAGAGGGAGATAAATGTTTAACAAAAAAGCACAGAAATTTCTAGCAAGCATCATACTGAACTAGGGAAAGAGTGCTCTGGCCTCTGGTATGTGGGAACATCACCAGAAAGTACAAACCAGGCCACAGCAAGCATGTCTCAGTCTTGATCCATCTAGTGATTCTCTGGCTAATAATTAGTCTTCAATACCAAAAAAGGATAGCCAATGCAGTAGTTGTGAACATTGTGTTCTTTCTTGTAGGACACCCTCTCATATGAATGGAGAGCCATGTGAGTTATGAATCAGTCTTTCACCTAGTGTGGATTTTAACCAGGCCCCAATCAGACCACCTCTGAAAAAAACAGTCCTGAACCTGAGAGCTAAGAAGCCAAACCTTGGAAGTAACCATGCCCAGATGAAAACCACAAGGCCACGCGTCCTCATACATCTGTCACTCTCCAGGGGTCTGGTCTACATGTTTAGCCCAAGAGCAGCAGAATGACTTTTTTAGCCCTTTATAATATGGCCAGAAAAAGGCCAGGCAAGGTGGCTCATACCTACAATTCTAGCACTCTGGGAGTCCGAAGCAGCTGGATTGCCTGGGCTCACAGGTTCAAGACCAGCCTGAGCCAGAGTGAGACCTCACCTCTAAAATTACCTGGTCCTTGTAGCAGGCACCTATAGTCCCAGCTACTTGGGAGGCTGAGGCAAGAGAATCCCTTAAGCCCAACAGTTGGAGGTTGCTGTGAGCTGTGATGCAACAGCACACCACTGAGGGTGACAAAGTGAGACACTGTCTCAAAAAAAAAAAAAGTATAATATGTCTACAAAAAGATGAATCAGAGAAAATGAGGTAGACAATGTATCTGGATTGTAAGAAGACATGTGACAAAAGAACTGAAGCTATTATCTCCTATGATCACTCAATCAGAAATGCATCCTGTTCTAGAAAACAGTCTCCTGAGGGCCCAGGAGAATTGAAGATTCAGAGAAATAAGGACACATACTAGGAAGAAATGTAGCTTAGCTACCTGAACACACTTGGACTAAACCAGAGTTAAATCCACATCCCCCAACCCCCACGACTGCTGAGCCTCACTACTCCCAGTGCCGTCCTCAGTGGGCACCAGCAGAGACCGCTGCCCCTGAGAGCTTGTTGGACATGCAGAATCTCAGGCCCCACCTCAGATCTCGTAAATGAAAATCTTCATTTTAACAAGATCCCCAGGCAATGCCTATGCCCTTAAAGTTTGAGAGCACTGACTTAGACAGAGAAGTCCTCAAGAAGTTTCTGTCTTTCCTGTAGGGCTGGCAGGCATAGAAATCAGGCAACCACCCAGGTGTCTGAAGCTGTCTAAATAGTGACAGAGTCCTCTGTACAGTATGAAAATGCTAAGGAGAGTCTGGCAACTATGTATCTTCCAGAAAGCCACAGGTTCCAGGACACCCAATTATTTCTTAGGAGCTTGACTGGGGAGTAAAATAGGATCACAAGAGAGCATGAATCACAGATTTCCTTTTATGGCTGCCTATTTTATTTAAACAAAAAATGCTAAACATTAATTTTAGTTGTGCCTAATTGAATAATTTCTCGGGGGAATAGTTCAGGGAGAGTTTAAAACTGCCTGTTTCCAAAAGCCATTACAAATTGGCATATATTATAATGTCACCGTGCCAACCCAAACAGCATGCTTTAACGTCCCTTGGGCTGCCTTCACTCCAGATGTGCTAGAACTCCTAGTAATATAATGCAGGCAAAAACCATATTTACATGAAGTAGTATTTTGAATATCCTTTTCCAATTATCTGGAATGAGATAATAGATCCCTAATTGGAAGCACTGGGGGAGGGGGGAAGCCAGGTCAGTGGTTCCCCCTTGTGAATGCATTTATTAGTAAAAACTACAACAGTCTATACAAGAGTAAAAGAAATCTCCTTTGTCACAGTTAATCACTGGAACATCTATAAACTTAGAAACTGCCCCATGGTCACCTCTAATTAGCTGATTTTTAAAAGATTGTGTTGTTGTATGAATTATAAATACCGAAGGACGAGGGTTGAAGGAGAGAGAAATGGGGCACAGGTGGAAGAAATCCCAAAGTCACTCTGGCAGGAGAAAAGACAAAAAAAGCAAATGGCCCGCAGGTATGCGTCCCCTGCCCCACTCTCGGCCCACCCGGCTATCCCCACTTCACGTGTGCATGAATGGCACGGATCCTCAGCTTCCCTTTTACTTCTGACTAATAATGGTCAAAAACACCACTGCCAGGTAAGTTATTGTGATTTATTACAGATTTGCAACTGGCATTTCAAATCAAATCTATTGATAAGAAATAATTTTTATTTTCTAATTTAAGCATATACAAATAAAAATTGAATAATGTATTTTACACTTTTTGCTAAGTATACTTCACTTGTATACTTGACTTAAATTTTATTTCTATCAGATAATAAATGGTAAGGATGGAAACTTAAAATTTTATTTTATTCCTAATCAGCACACTGTTCCATTACAGCAGAGACTCTGGCTCCCATAAGTCATAAAACGCTGTACCGTGCCATGCAATCAGGCACGCTCAGTTACCACAGTTGTCTATTTTTACAGATGTTACAGAGAAGACATCTGAAAAACTATGCATAATGCAGCTGTTCTTGGCCGTTAGCAAGATACACTTGGAAACCTTGTTCCCTAAAATGTTCAAAGTTGAAACAGGTTTTGCAAATATAAATTAATTACCAAATCCATGTGTTGACAAGCTAACACTCTATGTTTATGCTTCAACTTGACAAAAGAAATTTAAGCATATAACCTCAAAAGGAAACAAACTTCATGTATGATATTTCATTACATTTTTCATAAACATTTAAAAACACTTTTATCATGAAATTAAAAATGCAAAAAGACTAATATGTATAGTGTAACAACTGCAGAGCAAAGACTGTACAACCACCACCCGCTTGCCCAACTTAATAGTGCAATACTAATCAAACTCATAAAAATCTAAATTCATGAACAATCAACAAACATTTACAACATTCCAGGCACTATGTTAGGTCCTAATTTGAACACTTAGCAAATATTACTTGCCAGAATATTTGTTCAAATAACAACAAACACAAAGTTCTTAATTCTTACCTACCTGAGTTTCAAAGCAAACAAATATATAACTTTATCATATGGACAAGGAGCATTTCCCCCCAATAAATCTACCCTAGAGGTTTGTGCTCTTGGGATGTTTAACCATATATCACTTCTGAAAGAACCACAAGAAAGGGCTTGTGGTCAGTAACACCCAGATGTGAACTTTTCTCTCTGACCCTACTAGCAGTGAATGATGTTCCCAATGTCCCTCAGATTAACCCTTGAAGTTGGGCCTCTTCCTCCAAAACAAAGGCCTCTCCACTTGGGAGCTACTCAGAACTTTCCCAAGCACCTTGCAAAGAGTCTTATTTTTCATACTGTGCCTAGATCTGAAAAAAGCCTTTGTTCCAGTATAGACACCGAAACCCCTAGTTTTTTTTTTTTTTTTACTACTGAGAAAAACATAATTCATTGCTTTAAGAGAATTTGCTCTGCCTTATTAATCACAACGTTTTTGAGTAAACTTGGTTTGTTAAATTCTCAGCAGCAGTACATCTGTTTCTCAATTGCACATCAGATAATTCCTGTATTACAGAGTCCAGGATAATCAATGTTAAAACAATATACATAACAGCATCATTTCCTTACTAGGTTCCATTTCTGTCAGGAAAGGACGGAGAAATTTAAACCAAGATGGTAATTGATGCCAATAATCTGCAAACTCGGGCAGGCAAGGTGATTCACGGAAATGTGGAAAGAAAATCCTAAAGCTTCTATTAACACAGAGCATTTATAATGCAGCTTCTTAATCTCAAGCTTTTTAAATCTCTATTTTTAGAAGCTACATAATACACAGAACAGTAGTCTATATAATCTTACAAGTGCAATTCTAAAAAATATGTTAAAAGTTTGTTCATAGTTTTTACAATTGGATGATGCTCAATCTAAAAATGTTGGTGGTCAATGCATTAAGAGTGGTACAGACTATCTACAAAACCCAGGAGTCTAAAAATTAAATATATTTGTCATTATTAAAGAAAATATTAAAGTCCTAATAGCAACAGATGAGCATTCAGTCAATTTGAGTTAGGGGAGGGCTAAAAAAAAAAAATACATAGTCCAAAGAATATTGTAAGATGTTAATACTAAGGGAAGCCGGGTAAGGCAGATAAAGAGAACTCTTTGTATTAATTTTGTAACTTTTCTAAAGATCTAAAATTAGTTCAAAATGAACACTTAAAAGTGATTACTAATTACAGCAGCAAATTTTCAAAATTATTTTAAATAAAGCAGAGTGAAAGTTAACCCTACAATGGTGCTCCCTCACCTGCTTCCCCCATGCTCAAGCTCCCTCCTCTGGACCACAGATCACCACGACTGAGGCCCCCTAACAGGGATCCCCCCCCCCAATACTCTCCGGGAGCTCGCCCTCCCTCGAGCATTTGAGAGCTCCTATCAGAATATATGTTTGTTCATAAAGTCCTCTTTGAACATAAATATGACAAAAATAGGTTGACAACTGCTAAACTGGAGATGAAGGGGTGAGGAGGGGGTAGAGAAATGGCATAATCAAAGGGGGAAATGAGAGTTTCACAATGTTAGATTTGTATGAAGAAAAACTGCAATAGGACGGTGGGCACCTATTTAATAAACAATCCTTTGCCAGTGCCTACGTGTCAGACTAAGTATGCGGTAAGTGGTGCAGATACAACCTCTGCTCTCAAAAACCTTACAGTCAACGTCAGAGAAAGACAGCCCAGGAGGCCGCACAAGAGCAGTGATGCCTAATGAGGCCTGAACGCAGCCTGTGGCACAAGACTGGGCAGGAGAGGCGGGGAGAGGGGCACCAGGAAGCAGAACTCACCTCAACTGAGCCGGCAGGAAATTCTTTGTCCACAGGCAAACTGATCTCAAGACAGAAGATGGCCAGGCAAACACTTACTCTGTTACTCACAGTAACTAGTAACCCCTGTCAAGACAGGGACAGAGAGGCTGAGGGCCCAGGGCGGTGACGGGGCTACGGAGCTGTGATTCTTGGGAATTCTTGGGAACACAATAGTGAATACTGTATAGGAGAACCACTTCTCAAGGAGTTACTGGGATTATTCACATCTGAGCACCTAGAAAGCGGCTTCCTGAGCATCAGACCATAATTCCCTAGGCCGGAGCTAAGAGTTTGGAAGGGTAACTTGGATCTGTCCATTGTCTCCTCCCACCACCCCCATCCTTATCTACCTCAAGCAAGGCATTCGTCAGGCCTAAAAAAAAAACAAACCAAAAAAAAAAAAAAAGAAAGAAAGAAAGAAAGGAAGGAAGAAGCTGTAATTCTTTTTATTTATTTATTTTTATTATTAATTCATAATTGTGTACATTATGTATAATTATGTGCAGTCAAGGGGTTCAATGTGCTCTTTTAGAAGCTGTAATTCTTGAGGAACCACCTGAGTGAAGGCAAGACTGAGCGTGACTGTGGGGAGGGGCTGCCGATACCGGCAGAGGGCTGTGCTCAGGTCTAACCAGAAAGAACTTGCAGGGACAGTGGTGAATATCCACCTCCATCATCCACCCGTCCATCTGAGCATGGAAGCAAATGCCAGCATGCAAGAAGCAGTGAAACTGCAGCGCAGAATCCTGAGTGGAAGTAAGTGGAAACCACAGAGCATCCCTTGAGTTGGAGGGCCTGGAACATTGCTTCTCAAACCTTGTGGTGCAGAACTTCCCTATCCCCCCTACCCCCCCAATCTCAATCTGTCACAGATAAAAGCTTTCATAAAATATAACTAAAGGGAATTACTAAGCAAATGAAATTTTTTACGAAGCCTACCAAATGCAGGCCTACTAACAGTACAATTGGACGTCATGGCAACACACTTACCTCATTGTAAACGGGTAACAAACAGTTCAGGAACAGGCACTGCTCCAGTAACCACACTTCGGGCTAGGGGACTTGCGGGAAGTCCAGCTGACATAGCGAGCACATTATGTGCACACTGGGGGTGTCTCAATCGGAACTACAGCTGACACCCAGGGCGTCAAAGGGCGAGACCCTTCTAACCACAGTCCACCGTGAGAACCGGTCAGGCACAAATCTATTTGTGTCTCTTAGCTCTTCTTTTCCAGTCACAAAACACAGCTTTTGACACTTGCTCTGACTGGAAACCTGATGCCTAACTGTGCGTCCGTCTCTTCCCACAGCCCGAGGAAGGACAGCAGGCCTTCACACAGCGGTGACGAGGCTGGCGGACAACGGCATCGTCAACCTTCTTTTCCTTTCTCCAGGCACCTTCCCTTCTGCCTTTTTAATAAACACTTCGGCCTGGGTTTCTTTTCTTATAGTCTTAACCTAGTTATAATAAAACTCAAGATCCTTCCCTTGCTGCTGGCTCCCTAGTTCTCTCCTGTCTTAGCTTGCACCTTCCCGTCATTAACAAGTTCCTGGCATCTGCAGCCTCTTCAGATGAGGACCTAGCACCCGGCTTCTACCCAACACTCCAGTGAACTTGTTCCCTCCTTGGTGACCTTGGGACATGACTATTACAAAAGCAATGGCTGTTTTTCTTGGACATCTTACACAACTTCTCCATGGCTTCGGGAAACAGGCTGTCCATCCTATCTTCCAAACTCTCTGCTGTAAATCCCAGGTAAACCGGACTGCTGTCCTACCCGGTCTGCCGTCTTATCCCTCTGACTTCTGTGCCTCCTCCTTCTGCCTTCGGAGTTGTCCTGTGGCTTTGTTCTGGCCCCTCTTGTTTATAACGGTAGTGAGTTGAATGAGTTCTCCTGGATTTACAACTTTACAGAGACCTTCAAGCGGACAAGTCCAGGCAGTCATTTCCCTTGACCTCAAGCTCCCTATCTCCACGTCTGTCTCTGGAGGCTGCGTCCATGTGAAGGTTCATGTTCCCTTCTCCATGTTCCTCAATCCCGGCTGCACATTAACAGGGCTCTGCAAAGTCACACCTTACTTAGGCCTCATACTTAGGAGTTCTAATTTAAGTGGACTGCAGGCAGGCCAAAGCATTAGTATTTTTTCCCTTTAATACCACTGCCTGAAAACGATGCTTTTTAGACTAGATGCATACTGGAAGCATCTGAGGGAGCTTTAAAAACCAAGTGCCTGGTTCCTACATCCAGAAATTCTGATTTTAGTTGGTTGTGGTATAATAAAAAGCATATTTTGTTTCTGTCCTCAGTTCCTGACACAAAGCTCCTAAAACGCTTAGAATTTCCTTATTGGTAGGAGTACCTTTTGGTATTCATAACAAGCCCCTCACACAAACATACTTGAGTTAATGCTAAGGAGGTAGGGCCCTACATAGCTTCAGAATACGAACTGGTCTCCAGAAGGAACCATCCATGTGATCAGAGGGCTGGAACTTAGAGTCCCAGACTCCAATCCCCCGGGTGGGTCAGGGGCAGGAGGAGAGCTTGGAAATAAATTCAATCACCAATGGCCAACGATTTAACCAATCATGCCTATATAACGAAATCTCCATTAAAACCGCGAATCATGGGGCTCAGAGAGCTTCAGAGTTGGCAAACATATCCACATGCCTGAAAGGTGGCACACACCAGCTCCACGGGGACAGAAGCGCCTCTGCTCGGGACCCTGCTAGATCCTGCCTCAAGTACCTCTTCACCTGGTCATGAATCTCTATCTTTGATGATGAATGGAATAATAAAGCATTTTCTTAAGTTCTGTGAATCATTCTAGCCAATTATCAATCCTGGTGGGGGGCTTATGGGAACCTCCAATTTGTAGCCACGTTGGATAAAGTATGGGAAACTAGGAGACCTGATACTTGCAACTGGTGTCTGCAGTAGGAGCAGCCATGTGGGCCTGAGCTCTTACCCCTGTGAAGTGTGATGCTAATTGGTGCCAGAAGTTAACTGACCTGTAGGACACCCAAGTGGTATCAAAGAGTCAGAGACCTGGAGAACTGGTTTTGGAAAAGACATCACATATTTGGTGTCAGAAAGAAGAAACTTCTCATCAGGATAGGGTACAGCTTGGATATCAGGATTTTTAAAACTCCCCAGATGATTCTAAGATGCAGCGAAAGTTGAGAACTAAAAGTATAGGAGGTATTCAAATAAAAATTGACAGAGAGCCAATGGAACAGAGAACCCAGACACAAATCCACATATTCGCAAACAACTCATCTTCCACAAAGGCACCAAGAACATCCATCAGGACTGTCTTTTCAATAAATGGTGCTGAAAAAACCGGATAACCATGTGCAGAAGAATGAAACTACACTCCTTTTGTCACTATACCCAAAAATCAAATCGAAATGGATTAAATAATTAAGTCTAAGACTTGGAACTATAAAATGACTAGAGGAAAGCATTGAGGAAATGCTCCAGGACATTGGTCAGGGCAAAGATTTCTGTATAAGGCCTTAAGAGCACAGGCACCTAAAGCAAAAACAGACAACTTGGAGTTAAGTCAAGCTAAAAAGCTTCTGCACAGCCAAGGAAACAACCAGCAAAGGGAAAAGGTGAACCACAGAATGGGAGAAAATATTTGCAAACTACCCATCTGACGAGGGATTAACAACCAGAATATATAAGGAACTCAAACTCAAGAGCAAAAATAAAATTTAAAAAAAAAAAAAAAGAAACCTAATCTGATTACCAAACAGACAAAAGATCTGAACAGACATGTCCCAAAAGACAATGTACAAGTAGCCAATGGATATATGAAAAAATTCTTGACATCACTAACCGCCCAAGAAATGCAAGTCAAAACTACGATTTAGTATCATCTCACCCAGTTTATTGTTCACAATAGCTGAAGTGTAGAATCACCCTAAGTGCCCATCACCAAAATGACTGATGCAACGGGTGCTGGCTGGATGTAGAGAAAGATGAACACTCAGACTCTTTCTATGAGTGTTCTATGAGTCTGTGAATATAAATTAGTACAGACGGCCACCGTGGAGAATGGTATGACGTTCTCCCCAAAACAAAACATAGGACTACCTGTGATCCAGCAGTTCTACTAACGGGCATACCAGTGCAAGGTTTGACAATTAAGTTTCAGAACTCATCCTAGAAAAAGTGCTATATACCTTACTGCTGAGGATCATTATGGTCACCCTGGAAGTACTCCCCTTGGGAAGCCATCCCCTGATGCTAGTGCCTAATCCACTCTTCAAAGCAATTTTTTTATTGCTGTCTTCTTTACTATTTCAGATTAATATGCTAGCACAGATAATTAGGTTACATTGTGTGCGCTTGTTTGGTAAAGTCCAAGTTGTAATTGTGCATCTCCCCCAGGAGGTGTGCCATCCACGCTCACATCGTGCCTGTTAGGGGAGAGCAAACCCATCCCCCGCCTTCCTCCTTTTCCTTGTCTCCCTCCACCCTCCTGGAGTTTAACTGAGTTTTTCTCTTGTGTGGGCATGTATTTGTTTGTCTATTGGTTCCATATTGGTATTGAGTACACTGGATACTTGTTCAAAGCGGTTGGAGTATGCTTTTTCTGGAATGATCATTAGAGCTGTCATTGTACTAATGGTCGACAATTTAGTTCATAAACTCATCCTGGAAAAAATGCTTTGAAGGGGGGACTAGGCACTGGAGTCAGTGCAGAGCTTCCCAAGGGGAGTACATCTAAGGTGACCATAGTGATATTCAGCAATGAGGTATGCAGCGCTTCTTCTAGGATCAGTTGCAAACTTGTCTGACCTCATCTATCCAAAAGAAAGGAAATCATTGTCAAAGAGATATTTGCACTCCCATGTTTACTGCAGCACTGTTCACAATAGCCAAAGTGTGGAATCAACCTAAGTGTCCATCACCAGATGAACCAATGAGAAAATGTGGGGGGGGGGGGGTGTCTCCAATGGAATATTATTCAGCCATAAAAGGGAATGAAAACTTGTCACTTGCAGCAATATGAATGGGACTGGAGGCCAGTACAGTAAGAGAAATAAGCCAAGCCTGGGAAGACTCATGTGGGAGCTAACATAAGTAGATGTCACGATGATACAGAGTAGATTAATGATTACCAGAGTCTGGCAAGGGGGGTGAGAGGGAGACAGGGCCTTTAACCAAGTAGAATACAGGCATGCTTATTTATTTACATATTATCCATGGCTGCTCCTCCCTCCAGCCCCCCTGCCCCTCCACTGAACTGCTCTTTCTTTTGAGGTAAACATAACAGGAAATTACGTTATACCTTGAACAGGGTTATACCTTGAACACTCTGGTTTATACCACACTTCAGAAGGAGGGATTTTGAGAATTGGCTTATACTAACGGTCACTGCAGCACTGTCTGGAACAGAGAAATACTGGAAATAAAATGTTTATCTTGGGAGACTGGTTAAATCATGGTATACATGCTATGTGACAGCATGCAACTCCTCTGAAGAATCAGGTGAATCTGTACATGCCAATACAGAAACGTCTCTGGGACTGACTGGGTAAAAAAAGCAAAGGCATGCAATTCAAGTCATATATACTCCCTTTTCCATAAAGAATAACAACCCATGGGCGGTGCCTGTGGCTCAGAGGAGTAGGGCGCCGGCCCCATATGCCAGACGTGGCGGGTTCAAACCCAGCCCGGGCCAAAAACTGCAAAAAAAAAAAAAAAAAAAAAAGAATAAACCATAAATAAGTGCACATGTACATATATCTGCATAAACTTTCCCCAGAATCGCAAGAAACTTTCATTTATATACCTGTCTGAAATTTCCAACATTTTACATGCATTTCTTTATTAGTACTGTTGATAGGCTTTAACTAAAAGAGGAAATTAGCATCTGTTCCGTTTTCTTCTTTATAAATCTACACATTTATAGAAGTTAACACAAAAAGAACCTAATAAATATTGTGTTTTCAAAGGAGAAAATAAAATGAAAATTCAAAACAAAATGCTATGTGATTTAAAAGTGCTCATTTTAAAATAAAAAAACTTTTGTAACCTTTGCAGGTCAAAAAAAGAAAAATCCCCTGCCATGGCTTAGATCTTTTTTTTCTGCCAGAAAGCTAGACCCTGCACCAGATGATTGTTTTAAGATGCCATCTGTGTCAGTCCTGGGCTAGTTTTCGATCCTAGTTTTCTGCCGATTATTATTGAAAAGCATATCACATCTGTCAGCCACCGGACACTGCAAATCTTCTACTGCCACAGGGCTCACTCCAGGGGTAGCTTAGACTTCAGCACACAAGTCAGCCATGACAGGTTGGTTTGTAGGGTTTATCTACGCATCCTGATGGTTCCTAAACATTTTCCAGATGTGTTGACCTCATAAAACTGCCACCTACCACAGGCTGTGAAAGAATTGCTCCAAGATGGTATTTTCTCCATCCCTCAACTCCAGCAATACGTTGGCTCCTTGGGAAGGTGATCACCCAAATTTTGAGGCTGAATTCAGCATCATCCCTGACAAGGGAATAACAGCAGGGCAGCTCAGGGCAGGGGCATTTTTGCATCTGCCCAGGCCTCACCCTTTGTGCCCTAGTACTAAAAACATGCCCTTTTCTTGTTGCCTAGGGCTTAAGCTTCTGCTTTTTTTCTGGGTCCCTGCAAGATCGGGGCTGGGCAAAGTGGCTCACGCTTGTAATACTAGCACTCTGGGCAATCAAGGTGGATTGCTTGAGTTCAGGAGTTTAAGAACAGCCTAAGCAAGAGCGAGACCCCATCTCTAAAAACTAGCTGGGTGTTGTGGTGGGGGCCTCAGCTACTCAGGAGGCTGAGACACGAGGATCCTTTGAGCCCAAGCATTTGAGGTTGCTGTGAGCTATGATGACACCAACAGCCCTCTGCCCAGAGCAATGAAGTAAGACTGTCTCAAAAAAAAAAAAAAAAAATTAGGGCTCTGCCCATTTTCTCAACCAGTTTATCCCTCAACCATACTTCCTGGGTCCCTATAACCTGCTGAAGCTCCCAGCTAACAATCAACCCACTACAGACCCCAGACAGACTCACACTGCATGCTCCTGGCCTCTTGTTAGACCGTCTGAAGCGTACCCCCATCTGGCCTTCGCCTATGGCCGGGATCTCCATCCTCCCCAGATCCCTTTTCTCACACTTCTGACACTCCGGTTTCCGGATCCTTACTCCACCTCCCTCTGGGTCATGCCTGGCCTCATCACTGGAGTATGGTGGATACTTCTAGAGTATTTTCTTCAAAGTTATAAACACAATTAACTGAGGAGCCAATCCAAGATATTTATCTCTCTTGATGTTGCTTATGGACAAAGCACCTTGTGTATCTTCCAAGGAAGCAAAAGAATGACAGTCCCTTTCCTTAAGGAGTTTGAGATTTAGTAGAGAAAACCCCAATTCAGAATTAACTATAAATCATAAGCAAAGGATACCACATAACGCAAGGGAGGTTCCAAGTGCCACAGAGTGTGAAGGATGAAGAGATCCTCTCCAACGGGGAGAGCACAGGAAGAGATTTGTGAATGAGGCAGCATCTGTGCTTTATACTGATGAATGATCAGGCCACAGTTTCTGACTGAGAGGAAGTATATTTTTCAAGTCCTGTGTACTAAATAATGAGCAAATCTGGCCTCTTGTGAATATGTTCTTTCTAATCAGCTGGCTTTTTGTCTGAAACACTACACTGTATCATCTGATGTGCAGAGAAAAAATGTCTTTTAAGCCATCATTCAACCCTTTACAAAATCTCAAAAAGGTCTGTATTATCACATACCCACTCCAAACGAGTCTGTTCTCTCAATAGTCTAATCAACCATAGTTCATATATTTATTGTATCTTAAAACTTTACCCTAATAATATCTGAATGACAACTGACATTTCTGATTGTCATTAATACAAAAATGTTCACCTGAAGTGGAAGCAGGCCACTTAATAGTTCTGCTTAAATGATAATAGCTACCAACTATTGAGCACCACATGGACTATAAATGCTACCACCTAAAGGTTTTTCCAGAGTGAAAAGCAAACCTTTGAAAAAACATTCATTACATTCCATTGTGATTGAGATCTCCATTAATTATGATGTTGGCTTCTGTAATGCTTGCAAAATAACTGTAGCACAGCCTTTACTGCTTCCTTCAAGGGACAGGAAAATTGTACAGCTTCATCAGTTCTACAAAGCACGGAAGACTCGAGGAGAGCTCAACGTACGCATCTAAAGGCCTACCCTTGTACAGATGAGTCGGTCTCAATCCCCTCTCCTTTACAGACACGCACATGTATACACAGCTGAAACGTGGCTTCAGGGCCTCATCTTTTATCCTGTAATGATTGTTCTCGCTTCTCAAGTAAGGCCAGCCAGCTGCTAACGAGCACCCTGTTAATTAGAACCTAGATAAGCTGTCTTTTAATTTAATAATGCACCTAAGTAGCCCCCAAATGCTGAATTTTGACATTCTGAAGGATTTCTTCTACACTAATAAAGAACAGGGATGCAAAACCTATTCTCTGGAGGTTTTGAACTGAGAAAACAACATAATTATCTAAGTGTATTTTATTAGAGGTAAGAGGTAGATAGTCTGAAATTCCCATTTTATCACTAATTACCACTGAATTTCTATAATTTTTATAACTACTTTCAGCTTTCCAAAGTTCACGTTTCCTATTCCTCCTTGCTAGCTGGTGGAGATGAGAGAGTTATTATCAAAAGGCTTACAACATTCACCAACTTATAAAAAGAATGAATTACAAAAATGTGAGTTGGCTGTTTAGAACTCAAGAATGCCTGAATACATCTTCCCATAGAAACAATGCTGTATGTACGGCAGACTGGTTCCCAGGTAGCCTGAAAGACCCATTACACCATACGGCTTGAGAGTAACAGTGTTAATCCAGCCGTACCTGATCACCATGTACAACGTCTAAAGCTGAGTCTGCCGTGCCATGCCAGGAACACATCTTCCCCGGGTGGCAGGCAGTCATCCTGGCATCCTAAGACTTGTCTACCGAAGGAGCAGGACAAGATCCATGTAGGTAATTCTGCTAGAGTGTAATATATATTCCTGAAAAATCTCTTATCTTACAAAATTGCACTTGAAAAACAGAATAGAAAGTCCCGTTAGAGCTCAACTGCTCAAATCCTATGTAACTTCATAACCAGAGCACTAACCGAAGCGTCATTAATAGTGAGGGAGATGACCTGGACAACCCAGGCAAGCAGTTTGTCTGTGGCTGTCTCAAGGGATATTAAACACGCAAATGACAACCAAGGGAGCAGCGCAACTTTCAGCTGGCAGTGAGGTTCTGAGCCAGAGTGCTATGTTGAAGAGGACAGAGTTGCCTGCCAGGAGCCCGGAGTCCTACAAGGCTGGGGGTGTTGGCTCTGGGGAGGGAGCCCTGATTGCAGATGCCCACTTAAAATTTTCTTAAAGGAAGAGTCAAAAGGGCATCTGCTGCCTGGGAGGACTCTTTCCTTTTTCGCTGAAGGCTGTAACTCTACTCCAGCTATTCCTGCTCCTCTGGCCAAAGAAAAACTGCTTCTCAATCAATACAGCCCCCAGGATGTACTGACATCACTCCCCTGCTTCTCAGTTACACTAACTGTGCTATGGAACCAAGTGCTGTGAGCACATCAAATGGGACCCTGAAGACTCATGACGCGTTGACTCCTCCGAACTCTCACCTGGGTAAAAGGCCTTTTCCAGGCTCGGCATTTGTCAAAACTCTGAATTAGAGAAGATGGGCAGACATCCTCCAGGAAGCCAATTCTCTCCACAGCCACGCCAATTCAGGGAATTTGTATTCTACTTTGTCATCAGAAATGGTTCTTAATCTCTGTTAAGGTACATTAATCCTGAGGGGATCAGTCTGAGTTCTAGACCAGCCTTGTGCAACAAAAATGTAGTGTGAACCACATATGTAATTTTAAAAAGTAAAAATATTTCATAGCATATTTTATTTAACCCAATATACACAAACTATACTTCAATATGTAGTACAGAAATTATTTACAAGATATTCTGCATTGGGGGGGGGGCACCAAATCTTCAAAATCCACTGTTATATCATATTTTCAACTCATCAATTCAGACGAGCCACATTCAAACACTCAATAGCCACAAGTGGCCAGTGAGTACAGAAATGGGCGGCATAGTTTTATTTGAAGGCTCTGAAAATAGCAAAGTGCCATATTTCTAAAGAATATGTAACCAATGAGGCACAGAAGATGTTCATAGACTTATGTTCCACGGAAAGGTACCTTTGACTTGGTCGATTTCAGTGCAAACATATTAACCCTAATTACCCAGAACATTCAGTTAACCAGAACATCCCACTCCCTAACCACACTCGGGGGTGGCTTTTAAACACCTTTATTGAGATGTAACTCACATACATTGGGTTAAATACCATAAATTCTTCCATTTAAAGTGTACAATTAAATGGTTTTTTGGAATGTTGTTATAACTTTTTAAAATTGTGGCGATATTTTTAAGTGTATAATTCAGTGGCATTAATTCCACTGACAGTGTTACACAACCATCACCATTATTTCCAAAACTTTTCATCACCTCAAACAGAAAGTGACTATTATGTCAAAATTACCCATTTTCCCTTTCCCCTGACCTCTGGTAGCCACTAACCTGCTGTCCTTCTCTATGAATTTGCCTATTCTACATATTCTGTATAAGTGAAGTCACACAATAGCCGTTCTTTTCCGTCTGGCTTATTTCACTTAGCGTTATGTCTTTCAGGTTCATCTGTGTCGTAGCATATATCAGAACTTCATTCCTTTTTATAGCTGAATAACATTCCATTGTGGGCCACACCATATTCTGTTCACACATTCATCTGTTGATGGAGCTCAGGTTCGGTGTTGTTTGGTTTTTAATAAGTAATGAGTTGTGGGGCATCCACTGGGTAGCAGGTGTTAAGAAATAGAGGAAATAATGATGCTGACACTGTGGTAAAGTTCTAGAAGGTAGGGCTCTATTAATAGAGAAGGGTGACCTGGTAAAGTTGACGTGTCTGAGATTAACAGGTTAGCAACAACAATCATGCCAAACAAACATCCTGGCATTAACATCACCGAGTTAGGACCATGAATGCTGTCCTGTCTCCAAATACGGGTCGAGGCTATGTTTGCAGAGATTACCAGAAATCTCCTCCTTTCTGAAGCTGGCATGTTCCTAGGAGGGCTTTGTTAATTCTGTGAGGGCCTCAGCATACGGTATACCCCTTTCTACGCAATCTCCTTATTTCCTAACAATAAAATCAAACATGTTTAAAATGGCATCACTGTAATGAATAAAAGATATACAACTTCACCATAATTTTAAGTTAAAAAGAAATATCAGAAGAAATAAATTACGACTGTAATTTTCATTCTTAAACCTTTGCTTCAAGCAAGAAAATACTGCTTTACAGATTCCCTTTTTCACTCGGCTTTTTTTTTTAAGTTTTCAAAGAAAAATAAAGTTCCAATTGATTTTATAAGTTTTATTATGATGAAACAAAATGTGGAGCAAACATTTCAGAGTACCAAACACGGTTAATTAATTCCAGTATAACCTCTTTACATAAGGCCAGTGCTTGCAAGCAGATGTGCTGGCTGAATATTTCAGGTCAGTCTTAGCACATTCCTGAAGGTAACCTCCCATTCCTCAGAAAAGTCTGGCATGCAGCTTGCAATCTACAGTAACCAGCTTGGACACGTGGAAAAGTGGAATTTAACCTCTCATGATTTCCACTCTCTGTTTATTTCCAAACCTTACATACAACTACGAAAAAAAAAAAAAGTGCCCCATAGTCACACACACCATACTGAGTATTAGCCACCAAAAATAAAAGACAAGGAAGCAATTTTGAATCAGTTACCATGAATGTGTTTTGGGAACTTTCACCTTGTTTCTCATAAACTAGAAAGTGTACTTCATGTTCCTTTTGATTTCTAATGACCACTGCATTTCAACTATTAACTTTTCATTTCCAACACGTGTCTGTTTCAGAGCTAGCAGATGGAGTATTTATTTTGCTAGCTGGTGACAGAATTAAATACAGGGTCTTTGAAAACATTTACAAGCTTTCCCTCTAACCTTCTGTGTACTTTCCAAATTAGGCTACTTTGATTTTTATTAGCCAAAGGTTTACATACTGGAATACTAACACTGTTACCTTCAGAATAAATTGTTTATAGCTCAGGTGCAGTTTAAAACATTTTCCTCCACGGAATACTGGAGATTGAAGAGAAGAAAGCTGAACTGGTTCACTCTGGATCAACACGTTTCCTTTGTGAGTCAAACACTATTAAGGCCACACAGGTACAGATGCAGTCAGGGAAACCAGGTGCGAAAATAGTTCCAGTCCTCTACAAAACCACAGGCTTCCTTTGTGAGTTCCCAAGTGTTTCATAATCTCGAAATCACTATCCTCATAACGTACTCCTAAGATTTATTTTTGTGACCCTAGAGTTCTGATGTGATAGACAAGGCATGTACTTGGACCCCTGACCAATGTGGGTTCAGATCATGACTCCTTTGCTTACCAGCTATTTATATATAACCTTAACCTAAGTCTTCAGCGTCTAGATCAGCACAATGGAAATAATTCCCACCTTATAGCTTTACGATGAGCACTTGAGCAGATGCTCAATTAGCGGTTTTAGAGGAAGTCAAACCCCCTCCATCACTAAGCCTTCCTCAGTACCTTCAGCCTGCAGTGTCACTCATTAAGCATTCATTCACTCACACGGTCAAAAACTATCTATTGGCTTTACCAGGAAAAAAAAAATTTTCCTCTTCACGGATCGTGGTAATGCCTTCGGGGATGTATACCTCTCATACATTACGTATGTATGGCTTTTAATACCAGGGGAAAAGAGAATTTTAAAAAAATGAGTCTTCTCTTCTTGAGAAGCACACAAAGTGCTGCCGGGGTCATAGATACTACTCTGGAGAGGATCCAACATAGTGGGGACTGTAGGTGCTCCAGAGTATTATGGGGTCCCAAAGAAAGGAGCCAACTCTTCTTAGGAATATGAGTGAGAATTTGATGGAGAAGATGACATGTGAACTGCGACTGTGGCTTTTAGATTGAAAAAAAAAAAAAAAAAAAAAGCAGGAAGAGCGTCACAGGCAGAAGGAACCACACAGAAGGTGGCGAAGAGTTGTGACATAGATTGCTGTATGCAGGGCAGCTATAGAACAGATGAAGTTGCCCAGGACATGAGATGGCTTTACCACGCCAGCCACTTAAAAGCTGTTATTTTAGTCAAATGCAACAGTAAACCATTAGAGGTTTTTCAGCGTAAAAGTAACACAATCAGATGTGTTAAGAAGCTAAATGTGTCGGCGGGGGGTGGGAGGGAGAGAAAGACTGTAGCATGAAAGGCTAGGGGTAGAAACCCCAGCGAGGCACGGCAGCAGTCCTCAAGAGAGAAGACGGGGTCTCAGAATAAGGCAGATCAGGCAGACGAGGTGGGGAGAGAAGGCCTGAGAGACCGCTTCACAGGTGAAACCCACTGAATTCCGTGACTGGCTGCAGATGTCTAAGCATGAAGATAAGGCGGACAGTGACACCAATAACCGAGATAAAGAATGTAAGGAGGGTAACAGGTTTGTGGGGAAAGACAGTAAACTGCATTTTACATTTAATTGCATTTGAAGGATCTCTTCAGGTTGAATAGAGTTGGAAATATGGATCTAGGCATATGGGAAAACAGACAGAAATGTTATTAGCACCTATCCAAGGTTGGAGCTATATACATAGCAGGGTACATATTAGCCATTAGGAATTGGAGGGGACCCCAGGAACACGTAGAGTGAGAGAAACCCCGGGACAAAGGCTCAAGAAACCAGGATTTCAGTGACATCACTATGAACCAGTTTATACTTAATGAATGCATGCTGACTTTTACCATTATTTATCCAGATTACAAAGAAATATCCTGTCTCCCCAAATAAATTAAAAATATAAGGCTTTGGGGCTGGGCACCATAGTTCACACCTATAATCCTAGCACTCTAGAAAACCGAGATGGGTGGATTGCTTGAGCTCAGGAGGTCGAGACCAGCCTGAGCCAGGGAGAGACCCCATCTCTAAAAATGTTGTGGTGGGCACCTGTAGTCCCACCTACTGAGGAGACTGAGGCAAGAGAATCAACCCAAGAGTTTGAGGTTGCTGTGAGCTGTGACACCATGGTACTCTACTGAGGGAGACAAAGGGAGACTGTCTCAAAAAATAAATAAATAAATAAAAGCCTTTGTACCCACTGTCTAAAGAGCACCTAGAACAGTAATAGGTAGTAAAAGACATGTAGAAGTGAAACAGAAGAAACTTACATGAAGATTTTTTTTTTTTTTTGAGACTGAGTCTCACTTTATCGCCCTTGGTAGAGTGCTGTGGTATCACAGCTCACAGCAACCTCCAGCTCTTGGATTTAGGCGATTCTCTTGCCTCAGCCTCCAGAGTAGCTGGGACTATAGGCGCCCACCACAACACCCAGCTATTTTTGTTGTTGTTGTTGTTGTTGTTGTAGTTTGGCCAGGGCTGGGTTCGAACCCGCCACCCTCGGTATATGAGGCCTGCGCCTTACTCACTGAGCCACAGGTGCCTCCCTACATGGAGTAAGTTACATGAAGAAAATTAAAATTAGATTTTAAAAGGGCCTTAAATTATGGCTTAAGGAATTTTAACATCATCTTTTAGAATTAACAAGAAAACTACTAAAGTTTTTTGAGCAAAGTCATACAACAAGAATAGTTTTTTTTAAAGTTTAAATGCGGATATAATACATATGTTAACTAGCTCAACTTATCCATTCCAATCATGTGTACATATTTTAAAACATGTACCTAATAAATACACACAATTTTTGTCAATTTAAACAAAATTTTTTTTTTAAAGAGAATGATACACAGGGTGGAAGAAAAACAGATTCCACAGAGAAGGGACCTGTTAGGAGTTTTCTGTGGGAATCAAGGCCCTGGCTGTGAGGCAAGTTAGAGCCAGAGGGGACCCCATCCACCCAGTTAGGTGAATGGAACTATGTACTTGGGCACTGAAAAGCTTTTCTCAAATGTACCCCACCTCTGACTTGCCAAAAGGGATATAACCATAATAAATGCAAGGATTCTAAGAAAGCCAGATCAGGAGTAGGCAGACAGAATGGGAAGAGTAGAAAAGGACCTTCAGGCACCTAAAATGAGGCTGATTCTGAAAAACGTCAATACAGAAAAATACTGTTGAAGGTAAGATCACTAAATGCTTAGAACAGAACTGAGCGACTCAGGTTTTAATGATCAGGAAAACACTTCCGATTACAACCAAAATAATAAAATTAGATATAAAATAAAATAAGAACTCCTTGAAAAAGTCTGAAAGAGAGGAAGGATGTTTGGCCTGTGTCAACATGGCCCAGCTCTGGGATGTGGGGATCTAGATGGATTCACACAAAAAAAGCAGCATTGTTTGTTTGCTGCCTCCCACCATCTGTTCTTCCCCTAGATTAGTGGAATAAAACTCTCTGGGCAAGATATTGACTCACATTTTTCAAGTGCTGACTCCTGGTTTGGATATAGAGCTGAGGTCAGAATTCTTATGTCCCTTTCCAGCCAAAGTGACTTTAGGACAGGCAAGCAACCACAGAATGCTCTTCCATGCAATAAATATGAACATACTTAACCTCCACAGGGTTTTGGGAAGCATAAATCATGTCTTAAAGGCCTGTGACAGGCTAAAACGAAGAGCATTCCAAGCATAAACATACAATGGGACCACTGCCACCGGCACTCACTGAATTTTGAGCAAATAGTTGTACTATTACTTTAATGAGTTGTATGGCTTTGAAAATATTCATCAATAGTAAATATTAGATTGCTTAAATGTCTCATGACTGATTCATCATCTGACTAAATGTGCTACGGTCTCTGACATTTATCAGCTTGCTCAAAATAGCTAGTTCTCGCCTCCTTTTTTACTCCCCTAAAGTACTTCTTAGAGGAGCCATTAACAAGTAGATTCACTCATCAGGACCCAAAATGACTTGCAGCTGGGAGATCCAACCAGAAACCTTCATCTATTCACATGGCCGATACGACAGACACAGGGGAAGGGGTGTGGGGTCAACGAACCCAAGTGCAGAGTAAGAAGGGCAGGGATTATTTATGTCTTATACTTATTTTTTCTAATCCCACGACAGATAAGGGATTATTTTTTAACTGGTTCATAAGTTAACAAGCGAAACTGTGTAAGTCTGACAGCTGCAGCTTTTTTAGTATGGACAAATTAAATTATAAAATCTATAGCTAGGGGTGGCGCCTATGGTTCAAACCCGCCCCTCCCAAAAAAAAACCCCATAGCTAAACATTTCTGCTTTATGAATTTATTTGACATTAGGCCTCAATAATTTTGTTATTCCTGTTACAAGGTGAACCAGCTGTTATGCCCTGTAAGAGAGATCAATTAAACTAACACTATATCCGCTACCCTAGGCCTTGCTCCTATCTATGAGCAACTCAGAGCCCGGCTTCCCGACTCACGTTCTCTCTGCCTGCTCTTGGTCAACCAAAGAAGCTACAGGAGCAGACCTCATTTACCAGTCCAAATTTCGGAATCAACTCTTAATGCTCCTCAGCTTCATTTCAGCTTACAGCCACTGCAATGGTTCTGAGATTATTTTAAATCATTAAAAAGTTCTTCCTAAAGTAAAAATCAAAGGTGGTATCCGCCAGTCCTTGTTTTAGCCTTTGGAATACAGTGAAACTGGGCCTGGTCCACAACTTCAGGTAGGGTATTCCAGTTCATTAATACAGCATCTCTGAACCTCATGTCTTCCCACGCTACCTCTGTGCACATGTCCCGCTTCTTCCTGTGTGCCCCTTAGCCGTTGGCAGCATTGCCATCTGTGCAGCGCACAAGCCAGAATCCAATCGATCACTAAGTCCTGTTAATTTCGCCTCCTCCCAAAGCCATCCACTTTTCTCCAAGTCTTCTCCTTACCTCAATCACTGCAGCCTAGGTCAACATCATCTCAGGACTTCCTCCTATCCAACATCCGCATCATCCCAAAGTCATATTTACGCAAATTTTAGTCATCTTAGAGCAAAAGAGGTAAATGGAGGTGGAGGTGACGAGTCGTGGTAGTAAGGGCAGGCATGGTCTCCACATGGTACAGGTGAGCAGCAGTGGCTGTATATTTGCAGCTCAGACTCCTAAAGACGTGTAAGATAGCCTCTTGGGACTGACAAAATTAGAGACCGGAGTCAGTGGAATAAACTCCCACACATCACCAGTCAGTGAGTATGGATATTAATGCTAAGATAGCCTCATCAGGTAATAATGTTAAGGTGTATTCGTTTATATTCAAAATCTGGTGAAATATGGTGACATTCTGTTTACAGACTGACAATCTTGGAGATAAAAGAGCTACAGGGTTCTACAGAGAGTTGCTGAGATGTTTAGAAGATACTAGTAATTATGACAGTTGGCTTCAGAGAAGATACCCTGCCCTCTGTAGCATGCCTTCCTGGCACATCCCCTGCAGAGGGGACCAGGTGTCCCTCTGTAGCATGTCTTCCCAGCAAATCAACTTCAGAGGCAGGTTTGGGGACCAGGCGTCCCTCTGTAGCATGTCTTCCTGGCACATCACCTTCAGGACCAGGCTTGAGGACCAGGCGTCCCTCTGTACCATGTCTTCCCAGCACATTACCGTCAGGAACAGGCTTGGGGATCAGGCTTCCCTCTGTACCATGTCTTCCCGGCACATCCCCTGCAGAGGCAGGCTTGGGCACCAGGCGTCCCTCTGTACCATGTCTTCCCGGCACATCCCCTGCAGAGGCAGGCTTGGGGACCAGGCGTCCCTCTGTACCATGTCTTCCGGGCACATCCCCTGCAGAGGCAGGCTTGGGTACCAGGTGTCCCTCTGTACCATGTCTTCCCGGCACATCCCCTGCAGAGGCAGGCTTGGGGACCAGGCGTCCCTCTGTACCATGTCTTCCCAGCACATCCCCTGCAGAGGCAGGCTTGGGGACCAGGCGTCCCTCTGTAGCATGTCTTCGGCACATCACCTTCAGAGGCAGGCTTGGGCACCAGGCGTTCCTCTGTACCATGTCTTCCCGGCACATCACCTTCAGAGGCAGGCTTGGGGACCAGGCTTCCCTCTGTACCATGTCTTCCCGGCACATCCCCTGATGAGGCAGGTTTGGGGATCAGGCGTCCCTCTGTACCATGTCTTCCCGGCACATCCCCTGCAGAGGCAGGCTTGGGGACCAGGCGTCCCTTTGTAGCATGTCTTCTAGCACATCACCTTCAGAGGCAGGTTTGGGGACCAGGCGTCCCTCTGTACCATGTCTTCCCAGCACATCCCCTGCAGAGGCAGGCTTGGGGACCAGGCGTCCCTCTGTAGCATGTCTTCCAGCACATCACCTTCAGAGGCAGGCTTGGGGACCAGGCGTCCCTCTGTAGCATGTCTTCCAGCACATCACCTTCAGAGGCAGGTTTGGGGACCAGGCGTCCCTCTGTACCATGTCTTCCCGGCACATCCTCTGCAGAGGCAGGCTTGGGCACCAGGCGTCCCTCTGTACCATATCTTCCCGGCACATCACCTTCAGAGGCAGGTTTGGGGACCAGGCGTCCCTCTGTACCATGTCTTCCCAGCACATCCCCTGCAGAGGCAGGCTTGGGGACCAGGCGTCCCTCTGTACCATGTCTTCCCGGCACATCCCCTGCAGAGGCAGGCTTGGGGACCAGGCATCCCTCTGTAGCACGTCTTCCCAGCACATCCCCTGCAGAGGCAGGCTTGGGGACCAGGCATGTTGACTATCCCATCTAAGAGGGCTAGCCCAGTATTCTGATGAGTGGGGAACAGTCATGTTTGGAGCTGAAGAGTTAAATCAATTATTGAAAGTGGCCGTGTGGCCTTAAATCTTTTCTGTTGGCCAGAACAGAACTAAAGATGGAGTTCCTCGTTCATTAAGCAACTACTGAGGGTCTACTACGTGTAAGTGGGGAGCACAGGGATAGACCACACACCATCCCCATCTGCAAGGAACTTTAAATTCCCACTGTGGTACAGTCTGCTGCGGATTCACATGGTATGGCATCAGAAGGTACCATTAAGTTCATCTAACATAACTGCTAACCCAGAAATCCCTTCTATGGCTCAAGAGGAATGGCCCTACTGAGCAATGATTGGAGGTCAAAACAATTTCTAAGCCACTCTTTCCAGAGTCCTCTTCTTTCTAACTCACTTACATTATTCCTACTGGCTCTTACATGGATCTGAGTGCCCTACACTCCAGGGAGAAATGAGGAGCCCCACCGATTATCAGATGCAAAAAATTCCAGTGTTCCTTTATACTCCTCTAGTAAATGACAACTAAGCAGAATTGGTTTATCTAGTGGGCTAACATGATCCTAGGAATCATGGCAAGAAAGATCCTAGGAACCTTGGCAAGAAAGACCAACAGCTCTTATTAAATCCCCACCAAAGAGACACTTTTCCTTTTTGACCCTTCTTCAAAAGTTCTCTACTTTGCTTCTCTTTATCCGCGAATAATTTCTTCATTTCTGTGATCACGGACCATTCACACCTACTCCGAATGTGCCATAACACTGAATCAAGCTAGTTTGACATAAAAGACCTCCTTTACGTTCCTACCGCCAGTCCCCAGTCCTCGTCCCATTCTTCATTCATACGACCTTTCACACATTCTCTTAATTACTTCTTCAGCTCTACCAACTCAGAGTCTATTTGCTAGGCCACGATTTCTAGATTATATTGGATCTTCTCTGCCCTAGTAAGCCTTAAGAAAGGTCTCTCCTAAAAGTTCATAACCAATAAGACACATGTGTATTTGTAACCAATAAGACACATGTGTGTTCCAGCCTAAAACTAGCTATTCCTTATTTATTAATAATAAACCTCTAAGTTTTGTAGCATTTTTCTTTTACAGCAGTATCAACAATGTTGGCCTCACCTTGAGCTTAGTGAAGTCAATTAAAATCTTAAACACCAGGATGTTTTTATATTTAAGTGAAAAGTTTCCATAGATGGTGCAACCATCTTGAACTCATCATCTTTACTAAAAAAGATACTTATCCTGCAGTATGCATATGTACAAAGACGCACATAATACATATATATGTGTGTGTGTGTGTGTGTGTGTGTATACATTTAGTACAACTTCCTGACTTCTCAGAACAATTTCCTTAGGATCCTAGCTGAGAATATTTGCATAGATTGTTCAATAGCAGGTTGTGTAAAAGG
>CAUYPK010074247.1:0-60077 GCA_963574355.1 Loris lydekkerianus
AGGCTATAACCCAACTATACCACAAGACTATGAGGAAAGGACCAAGGAAGGGGAAGGGAGGGGGGAGGTTTGGGTGGAGGGAAGGTGATGGGTTGGGCCACATCTATGGTGCATATTTTTATCTATAATAAAAAAAAAAATAAAAAAGGAAAAAAAAATTAGTTATTGTATTTTTCTTTTTCAGGATTTCTGTTTCTTTTATATAGTTTCCCCATAGATCTATACTACCTTTTATTCATAGCTTATACATTACTTCACCTTCTTGAGCATAATTAGAACAACTTTAAAATTCTTGTCTGCTACAATACTTCCATTGTCTCCTTGAAATATCTCATAATTGGCCTCCACTCATTGTCTTTTCTTTTAATAATAGTTCACCATTTTCATGTTTTTTACTTCCTTGTATGTCAAAGAATTGTGAATTGTGTTTTGAATATGATATTGTATAAACTCTGGATTCATTTACGTTCTTCCAGAGAATATTTCTTTCTCCTTCCTTCCTTTCTTCCTCCCTCCCTTCCTTTCTTTCTTTCTTCTTTTCTTTCTTTCTTTCTTTCTTTTTTTTTTTATCTCACAGCTGAGTTTAAACCCGCCACCTCTGGCATATGGGGCCAGTGCCCTACTGCTTTGAGCTACAGGCACTGCCCTTTTTTTTTTTTTATTTTTTGTATTTATTTTTCTTTAAGCTGAGAGTTGACTTGTAGGAACTCAAAGTCCATAAAGTGGGTAGCATCTTAAGTCCTATTACCCTTTGTTCACCTTTAGCTGGGCCATTGAAATCTCTGAGCATATGTGGATCAAGATTCAGAGAGGTACATTAGGGAGATTTATATACACAGTTCGGTGCTCTTTCTACTTTAAAATATTCAGTAAATTTTGAAAGAAGAATGGGGTATTAGAACATGTACTTTCAACTTGATTCATCTTTCAGTAAGTGGCTGAGCATGTTCTCCACATCACCTGACTTCTCACAGGCTTAATTTCTGCAGGGAAAAAAAATTTGGAAAAGTCTAGTTTTGATGTCTAGATGATACACAATGTTCCCTTTCTTCATAAAAATAATTTCTCCATGTCATTTG
This sequence comes from Loris lydekkerianus, assembly GCA_963574355.1. Lineage (NCBI taxonomy): Eukaryota > Metazoa > Chordata > Mammalia > Primates > Lorisidae > Loris > Loris lydekkerianus. Next base: position 1,080 of record CAUYPK010074247.1, read on the forward strand.
TGTGCAGTGTAACTGAACAAATAATTATATTTCCACTTATCTCTAAAAGAAAGAACTGATTCAATTCTAGAAAACATTTGCACTCTTCTTTTTTCACACTTCCCATCTTTGCTGAAACCCTGTTGTGTTGTCTGGAATATTGAGCAGCCGTATTTTTACAAAAGCTAAAGCTACAATTTTAGGAAAGGAGCACGAGAACGAATATCACAAGCAAGAGAAATGGAGCAGGAAGACATAAGAAGCACAGGGATGACTGAAACAATTGCATTAATCAGGTGTTCCTGGACTCCAATCTCTGGGCTTCTTATGTGAGGAACAGCAAACTCTATTTGTTGGTCTATTATTGTGGTTTGATGTTTCATTTCATGCAGTCAAACAAAATCATCATAGAGACAACTATCTGTTTTAAATGCCAGCCTCTTGCTCTCACCTACAAGAATAATCTCATTGAGAAATACATAGTTATTTATTAGTGTAAAAGTTAGTATGGGAACTTATTTTATGTGAAGTGGCTCATTCTTTTGTTACTGCTAATCATTAAAATACCAAAGTTTTGAAGAATAATTTTGTAGACTAGGAAGGATTTGAGGTTATTTGTAAGATATGATTGCTTTAATGGACTTACATTCTCCTATATTTTTGCAAGTAGTAGATAAGTGAATTTAGAGTTAGCAAGTAATTTATTCATGTAAAACTGATAATTGAGGTAACTAATGCATATTTGTCTCTTTGAAAAAACAAACAGACCATAAAATGAAGCATATAAGTAAGCAGTAGTGATAACAAAAAATCAGTTAAACCACTGTCCTGATTGAATTTTAAATTTAATATAAATTTTAAAAGATAGTTAAAAACTAATCTTGAATAAAATGTAAAGAACTAGTGGCCCAATCAATTTTCAACATGCAAAGTGACTTTTGCAAATTGCAATTCTATACCAGACTATGCTCATTTTAGTAACTGTTTTGCAAAACACAAGTTTTATTTTTAATGTTCAAGAAAGAGATAAAATAAACTGCTTGTACTTTCTGTTTTTAATTTTGGAATGTCTTCTACCTCTCACTTAGTGACATTACTTTCCTTCCATCTGTTGCAGAACTAAATAAAATATGAGCTGTTGTGTATTATGCTTTCTAGAAATGGCAAATGCAAACACATTGCCCCTTCTTTTCAATGTTAAGTATTGTGCCTTTTTATTTTTCAGCTCATGTGCTTTATATTTAACGAATTTTAACCTTTAAATAAAACATTGCCTTTAATTTTCTAACATGGATTGTAGGCTATTGGTGAATAAAATAATCCAATAATATTTCTTTTCAGATACTATAAAAATTTCTTGGTAGTTGAGATTATAGGAAGTCAATAAATTAATCCATGGAAGAAAAATCTTAAAAAACATTGATTCATTTTCTCTTTAATATTTCGAAATCAGTAAAAGAGATTCAAAATACTACAAAGAAAACTACTCTAGAGATTAGATATTAAAAAGATGTTTCCAATGGTGATTAGTGCTATGAAATCAACAAAGTAAAATCAAATAATAGAATGAGGGAGAGGCCTTTTTTGGGGGTGGGGTGGGGAGGAGAATAGATGAGTCATGTTTTGCCATCCAGGCTGCAGTGCAGTGTCACGATCATAGCTCACTGCAGTATTGCACTCCTCAGTTCAAGCAGTCCTTGTGCCTCAGCCTCCTGAATAGCTAGGGCTGCAGGACAAGTGGCACCATGTCCAGTGAAGTTTTTATTTTTATATAGATGGGGAGAGTCTCACTATGTTGCCTGTGGTGGTCTCAAACTCGTGGTCTCCAGAGATCCTTTCTTCTTGGCTTTCCAAAGTGCTGAGACTGCAGGTGTGAGCCACCACATGTGTCCTGGGAAATGATATTTTTTAGTGAATACATGATTACAATTGAGCTAAGCTCCTACATCAGGATAAATGTACTGCTCTAGGAACAAAGTTCCACCTGAATAATAACTTGTTATTATTCATAACAATTGAGAATAACTTTAACCGTTTTTTCCTCTGTATTGTGACAGCCCTTGGCTTAGCAGTACATGTTGTTGAGGCCTATTTTTCTTTTATCTTTAGGCTTTCTTCCACTTCTCCCCATCCAAACTCCTAGAATATTATCTTCATCTTCATATCAGTAAACAGTCAATACTATTAAATCTAAAAAGTTCATGTTCTATAGCTAGTAAGCAGTTTTTATATACTTTCAATTAGCTAGAAGAGAGGATTTTGAATGTTCCAAACACAAAAAAAATCACAAATGTTTGCAGTGATGAACATGCTACACCCTCTGATTTGATCATTACCCAGTGTGATGCACATTTGGAAATACTACACTGCACCCTATAAATATGTACAAGTATTATGAGTCATTTAAAAATAATTCTTTTAGAAAAGATTTACAATTCAGGTGGAGAGAAAGGGGCTAAAAGGAAGGAACCACATACCATTTCCATGGTATCTCTTGGAAGAAACACAAATCATATGTATTTGCACTACTGGCCAGAAAACACCCATAGAACCATATCTGGTGTATGTGCACCTAAGAAAGGATGTTTTCATTTTTACCAGATAAAATTCTGGGATTCTATTACTCAGAAAGGAATGAAAGGCGCCAGGCATGGTGGCTCACATCTATAATCTCAGCACTCTAGATGCTTGAAATCAAGAGTTCAAGACCAGCCTCAGCAAGAGTAAAACACAATCTCTACTAAAAGAGAAAAAGTAGGCAGGTGCTGATAGTCTCAGGGACTCTGGAGGCTGAAACAAGAGGAATGGTTGAGCCTAAGAGATTGAGGTTGTGGGCTATGATGACACCAGGGCACTCTACCCAAGGCAACAGAGTGAGAGACTCTGTCTCAGGAAGAAAGCAAGGAGGAAAGGAAAGGAAGGAAGGAAGAGAGGGAGCGAGGGAGGGAGGGAAGGAAAGGGATAGACTTTTACCATGAACCCAAAGGAAATACAAAAGCAAATTGGGAGGTAGTTTTCAAATCATTATTTCATCACCTATTTTCTCATTCTGTACCAATCACTTTGAATTTTCTTTCTCGATCTCTAATTAACAGGCCTTTTTAATATTGTCTATGGGGCCTACCTGCCATTTATTTTCAGTCATTTTTTTCTTTCCTGTTCTTAAGACTGTAAAGCTTTTACTGTTCATTGAGCCTTTCCAAATTGTATCTTTGCCTGATCATTTCAACATCTGAATCATTTTGGGGTTGGCATGTTGTTGTCATTATCATTATTATTGATTATTACTTTTTTTTTTTTTTTTACAATTGACCAGGTTTTTCTAGTTCTTTCTTTGTAAAGTAGCCTGAACATTTTGAATATTAGCTTGTAAACTGAGTCTTGTTAAGACATCTGTGAAAATTATTGTATATTTTATGTTTGTTTCTTTTTCTTTCTTTCTTTCTTTCTTTTTCTTTTCTTTTCTTTTTTTTTTTTAGCAGAAAAGCAATGTGGTTTGGCTTAGTTCAAAAGTTTTGATTTGCCTTCTATGGAGAGTGCTTCCAATGTCAGCTCAGTTTCAAAGTCATCACTATGCTGTTTGAATTTCCCTATGCATGAGTTTTCAGGGATTTGTCTAAGACTTAGACCTTAGTGTATACAATAGTTCAGATCTCAAAGCTTTGACCATGCTTACTGGTGTCCACTCTATTAGTGCACACATTGGCGTGAGATGGGGATTTTATTCTGCCAGTTCAGATACAGACTGTGGATATCCTCTTTATCTCTCAACTCTCTGGATTTCCCAAATACTCTGTGGTTCTATGTTCCCTTTTCCCTTACAAGTCTTCTGACTTTGTAAGCCTAAGTTTCAGCCCCTTTTCTTGTTGTGCAACCTTTCAGTTCTATAGCAACTCTTAGACAAAACTGAGAGTGATGGTATCTCATTGAGGTTTTAATTCACATTTTACTCATGATTACTGATGTTGAACATGTTTTCATATGTGCATTGGACATTTGTCTTTCTTCTTTCGAGAATCTAATGTTCATGACTTTTGCCCGCTTTTTAATAAAGCTATTTTTTCTGGCCAATTTGCTTGATTTCTTTGTAAATTCTAGTTATTAGCCTTTTATTGGATGTTTAGCTTATGAATATTTTCTCTTATTCTTTTTGTTTTCTATTTGCTCTGTTGATTGTTTCTTTAGTGGTGCAGAAGCTTTTAATTTAATAAAATCTCATGTATTAATTTTGTTGTTGCTTTATGAATGGATTAATAAAATGTGGTATATGTATAATTTGGAGTACTACTTGGCCATAAAAAAAGATGAATGCCATTTACAAGAACCTGGATGGAACTAGAGACCATTTTCCTAAGTGAAGTGTCTCGGAATTGAAAAAAAAAAAAAAAAAACAAAAAAAAAACCACACCAAAAAAACACACGTGCTCACTATCAAAATGGAACTAACTGCTGAGCACACATGTGCATGGAGGAAAGCAAAATTGAGTGGAAATCAAACAGGGAGGCAGAGAAGAGGAGGAGAAAAACTACCTACTGGTTACTATGAACAATAGTTGGGTGTTGGGCCTACTTTTAGCCAGAACTCACACATTAAAAAAGTGATTCATAAATGTAAAACATTTGTATCTCCTTAATATTTTGAAATAAGAAAAATGAGAGAGAAGAGGGAGGCAAAATAATGATCTTCCCCATACTCTTTGGATCTTCAGTCCCTTTTTGATTTTTCAAACAAATAATTTTATTTTTTTATTTTTTGGTGTTTTTAGATACCCTGGCATGAGAGCAGAGAAGCTTCATGATTGGGGCTGCCTCAAGGCAAGATGAAATAATAGAGAAGAGGGAAAATAAAAGGATATTTTCTCAAAATTACTTTGGCTCATTTTACAAATGAGCCAAAATTTGTCATTAAAATTTGTCATTTTACAAATTCTGATGATTAAGTTTGTGAACTCATCCTAGAAAAAGTGCTACATACCTCATTGCTGAACATCACCATGATCATCTTCTCAATACTCCCCTTGGGAATCCATGCACTGATGTCTTCACCTAGTCCACTCTTCAAAGAAATTTAGAAACTATTTTCTGACATGGCCATCAAAGTTGTCATCATATTATCCTTGATGTCCTGGATGTCAGAAAAATGTCCTCCTTTTGATATTTCCTTTATATTTGGGTAAAGAAAAAATGTCATTGGAGGCCACATCAGGGGAGCAGGAAGGGTGTTCCAATAGAGTTGTTTGTTTACTGGCTAAAAACTCCCTCATAGACAGTGCTGTGTGAGCTAATGCACGCTTGTGATGCAAGAGCTACATCTTTCTTATCCCAAGATTTTCAGTTAAGATTTTTCTGTTTCTCTTGGTCCAGTGTGCTTCTCCGAGTCAGCTGACTATTTTTGATAGACAATTCCATGACCTTTCTTCATCAATGAAGCTTTATCTCTCCTCATATAAATGTTTAATTCATTTGTACACTGCTGTTTTCTTCATGGCATTATCTTCATAAACTTGGACTAACAGATCCTTGATTTTTCAAGCTTAACAAGAAATTTAATCATTGTTTATTGCTCTAATTCAAGCTACAACATTCTTATGAGGGCATACAGAAACATACAGAGCAATAATGAATCTCACTCAGCAAGACATTGTCACATGTCAATAAAAACATAGCTGTGAGACACTAGTTTACCACTGTTATGAGTTGTCTGTACAGTGCTGTCAATGTAAACACAGAATGCAGATGCATGGACTTAATTGTCAGAGCTCCATATCTTGTACTTCTGCCTTGAAAAGCAGGGAGTCATTTTTAATTTTTACTGACCATCTCTACTGTACACTTAAGTAAAAAATAAGAAATTAAAGAAAAGGTGGAGTGACTCTGTGGCATCAGTTGTTATTTCCGCTCTGTCGTTTCTGATTGAGGTTACTAGATATTTTACTTTTTTTTATTTCTAGTTAGTCTAGCCAAAGGTTTATCTATTTTATTTATTTTTTCAGAAAACCATCTCCATGTTTTATTAATTTTCTGAATGTTTCTTTTGCTTTCAATTTCATTAATATCTGATTTAATTTTGCATATTTCTTTTCTTCTGCTGGGTTTAGGCTTAGATTGTTCATCTTTTTCCAATTTCATCAGATGGCTTGTGAGTTTGTTGATATGCTCTCTTTCTGTTTTTTGAATCTAGGCTTCTAAAGAGATAAATTTTCCTCTCAGGACTGCTTTTGCTGTATCACATAGGTTTTGGTAACTTGTGTCTTCACTGTTGTTATATTCAAGGAAGTTAATGATTTCCTGTTTTATTTCTTCCTGCACCCAACTGTCATTCAGGATAAGGTTGTTTAACTTCCACGCCTTTGTGTGAGGTTGAGCATTTTTGCTGGAGTTGAGTTCCACTTTTAGTGCCTTGTCTAAGAAGATGCAAGGTAGAATTTCAATTCTTTTGATTCTGTTCAGGTTTGTTTTATGTCCTAGGATGTGATCAATTTTGGAGAATGTTCATGGGATGATGAGAAGAATACATATTCTTTATCTTTGGGAGGGAGTGTTCTATATATGTCTATCAAGTTGTTCTAGAGTCCCATTTAAATCTTTAACATCTTTGTTTAATTTCTGTTTAGAGGATCTGTGCAGCTCTGAGAGAGGGCTGTTGAAGTCCCCTGTTATTATGGTGTTATAGGATATCATATTGCTCAAACTAAGCAAGGTCTGTTACAAGAATCTACGAGCATTTAAATTGGGTGCATAAATATTTAGAATTGAAATGTCTTCTTGTTGTATTTTTCCCTTGACCAATATGAAGTGACTATCATTGTCTTTTTTGACTTTAGTTGCTCAGTTATGTTTTTACTTTTACTCAGATTATGCTTTTACTTTAGTTGCTCAGATTATCTCTGAATACTACCAGAAACTTTATGCCCAGAAATTTGACAATGTGAAGGAAATGGATTAATATTTGGAATCACACCCTGTCCCTAGACTTACCCTAGATGAAATAGATCTCCTGAACAGACTAATTTCAAGCACTGAGATCAAAGAAACAATAAAAAATCTTCCAACAAAAAAATGCCCTGGTCTGGATGGCTTCACATCAGAATTTTATTAAACTTTCAAAGAAGAGCTTATTCCTATATTGCAGAAATTATTCCAAAAATTGAGAAGGAAGGGATTTTCCCCAACACTTTCTATGAAGCAAACGTCACCCTAATACCAAAACCAGAAAAAGAACCAACTAAAAAGGAGAATTTCAGACCAATTTCACTAATGAATATAGATGCAAAAATTCTCAACAAAATCTTAGCCAATAGATTACAGCTTATCATCAAAAAAGTCATACATCATGATCAAATAGTTTTCATCCCAGGGATGCAAAGCTGGTTTAATATATGCAAGTCTATAAACGTTATTCACTGTATCAACAGAAGCAAAACCTAACACTATATGATCCTCTCAATAGATGCAGAAAAAGCATTCAATAAAATCCAGGATCCTTTTCTACTTAGAACACTGAGGAGTATAGGCATAGGTGGCATATTTCTGAAACTGATTGAAGCTATCTATGACAAACCCACAGCTAATATTTTACTGAATGGAATAAAACTGAATGCTTTTCCTCTTAGAACTGGAACTTGACAAGGTTGTCCTCTGTCACCATTACTATTCAACATAGTTCTGGAAGTTCTAGCCAATACAATTAGATAATACAAGAAAATAAAGGGCATCCGAATGGGAACAGAGGAGGTCAAACTCTCCCTTTTTGTTGATGATAAGCTCTTACACTTAGAGAACCATAAAGACTCAACCACAAGAGTCTTGGAAGTCATAAAAAATACAGTAATGTCTCAGAATATAAAATCCATGTCCACAAGTCAGTTTCATTTGTATATGCCAACAACAGCCAAGATGAGAGGTTAATTAAAGACTCAACTCCCTTCACCATAGCCCCAAAGAAAATGAAATACTTAGGAATATACCTAACAAAAGAGGTGAAGGATCTTTATAAAGAAAATTATGAAACCCTCAGAAAGGATATAGCAGAGGACATTAACAAATGGAAGAACATGTCATGCTCATGGCTGGGAAGAATCAACATTGCTAAAATATCTATACTTCCCAGAACAATATTAAAATACCAACATCCTACTTTCAAGTCTTGGAAAGGATATTCTGCATTTTGTATGGAATCATAAAAACCCTGTATAGCTAAGGCAGTTCTTAGCAATAAAAACAAAGCTGGGATATCACCATACCAGATTTCAGGCTGTATTACAAGGCCATAGTGGTCAAAACAGCATGGTACTGGCCCAAAATAGAGACATAGACATTTGGAATCATTTTTTTTTAAATTATTATTAAATCATAGCTGTGTACAAAACCAACAACTTACAGCCACCTAATCCTCGATAAACCAAACAAGAGTGTCCACTGGGGGAAAGATTCCCTATTCAATAAATGGTGCTGGGAGAATTGGATATCCACATGTAAAAGACTGAAACTGGACCCATACCTTTCTCGACTCACAAAAATTGATTCAAGATGGATAAAGTACTCAAATTTAAGGCATGAAACAATAAAAATCCTCACAAAAATAATAGGAAAAACACTGGAAGATATTGGCCTGGGGAAAGACTTTGAGGAAGATTGCCATGGCAATAGCAACAACAGCAATAATAAACAAATGGGATTTAATTAAACTGAAAAGTTTCTGTACAGCCAAGGAGACAACAACCAAAGCAAATAGACAACCTACCCAATGGGAAAGGATATTTGCATATTTTGAATCAGACAAATGCTTAATAACCAGGATCTATACAGAACTTCAATTAATCCAAAGAAAAAAGCAAACAATCCCACACATCAATTGGGAAAAGACATGAATAGAATCTTCTCCAAAGACGACAGATGAATGGCTAGCAATCATATGAAAAAAATGTTCATCATCCCCGATTATTAGAGAAATGCAAATTAAAACCACCCTGAGATATCACCTAACCCCAGCGAGAATGGCCTATATCACAAAATCTCAAAACTGCAGATCCTGGCATGGATGTGGAGAAAAAGGAACACTTTTACACTGCTGGTGGGACTGCAACCTTTTTGTAAGAAAGTATGGAGAAACCTCAAAGAACTCAAACTAGAACTCCCGTTTGATTCTGCAATCCCATTACTGGGCATCTATCCGAAAGGAAAAAATACCTTTTATTATAAAGATACTTGTACTAGGCTGTTTATCACAGCCCAATTTACAATTGTCAAAATGTGGAAACAACCTAAATGTCCTTCAACCTAGGAATGAATCAGTAAGCTGTGGTATATGTATAACATAGAAGATTATTATAAAAAACAATTGAGATTTTGCAGCATTTGTACTAACCTGGATGGAGTTGGAACACATTATTCTTAGTGAGGCATCACAGGAATGGAGAAGTATGAATTCTATGTATTCAATTTTGATATGAAGACAATTAATGTCAATAAATGATGGGGCATGGGGGAAGGGGAGAGCAGACAGAGAAGGAGGAAAGGGGTAAGGGGAAGGAAAAGAAGAAAAAGAAAAAAGAAAAGAAAAGAAAAGAAAATAGCAACTAATTCTCACATAAATTGGATTTCATTTTGACCAAAGTACATTACTTAAACATTAATTTTTAATTCAACATTTTTTTTTAGGCAGAGCCTCAAGCTGTCGCCCTGGGTAAAGGGCCATGGCATAACAGCTCACAGCAACCTCCAAGTCCTGGGCTCAAGCAATTCTCCTGCCTCCGCTTCTCAAGTAGCTGGGACTACAGGTGCCCGCCACAACGCCCGGCTTTTTTGTTGTTGTTGTTGCAGCCATCATTGTTGTTTGGCCGGCCTGGGCTGGATTCGAACCCGCCAGCTCAGGTGTATGTGGCTGGAACCTTAGCTGCTTGAACCACAGGCAACGAGCCAAGGCTTTTTTTTTTTTTTTTTTTAATTCAACTTGTTAATATGTTGTTTAGGATATTACATCCTCATTTATAAGTGACATATGTTTGTAATTTCCCCTTTATAATAATATAGTTTCCCCAATTTTAATATCAGGTGTACCCAGATCAAGTAGAATGATTTTAAAGTATTTCTTCTTTTCTGTTGTGTATAAGATTTGGCGTGATCTGTTTTTCAAAATTATCTTTTACTTTTATTTACAAATATTAGTTGTCTATTTTTTGATACTTAAAAAAAATAAGAAGTTAACTGATGACTCCATACTGAATCTCAGACTCAAAACATTCTATAATAGACATACTCTTATTTGACAATGTGAATGTTAACTTTCTTTGCATTATTATTATTATTATTATTGCTTAATGTTTTGATGCAGCAATTGTCTGATTCCTTTTCTGAATGTATTTATCTTCATTCATTCTTTACGAGGTTTTTGTTTCTAGTCCTTATCTTAAACATTGTTATTGTTATTAAACTTTAAGCCTTTTTAATTTGGGGAAGGCAAAAAAATGGAAACCTAATAAACACATGTATATGTAAAAATAAAGAAAAAAGAAAAAAGAAAAGGGAGAGTGGAAATGATCAAAAGAGTAAAACTACTGTCTTTTTCTCCTCTTCAAGTTTGACTCCCCATCCTAATCATCTACTGTTATTTGTTTTTAGGAGTCCTGGTGTAATCTTTTTGTATTAGTTCAGAGTTCTTATTGTAATCACTGACCAAGATGGGCTGTAACGAGTTTATTGCATCTTGGTTATCAATAGAATTCTTTTACTAACCCTTAGAATTTCCTCTTAATGATTTATTCATCAGTGTTTTTGGTTTGTGTGCGTGTGTGTATCTGTATTTCTGGATGATAATCTACCTTGTATATTTCTGGGCATCAGTGAAGATAGGGTAACAAATGAGAAAAACATGGGAAAAATATAACAGACATAATATACATTTTGCTTTATGCCCACTTTGCAAAGACAATTTATGAAATTGGCCATTAATTACTAAGAATTTACTAATTTGTGATATCTGTTTATAATTAATAAAATGCTGGCATTTTGCCTATATCTCAAATTCTTTGTTAATCCTGTTTCAATCTTGAGTTGACATGGTAGTATGTTACTTCAACTTTGATTTCTCAAACTATATTTCTAAAGTAAAATTAATTCACAGCTTTATAGAAGAAATATGTCAGTGATAAAAATATATTAAATGGTTGTGCCATTTACTGTTTACCCAAATAGCATTTTTCACTTTTTACTTTTGTAATCTCTTAATATTTTAAAAATATTATTCTACGCAGCACAAAAAGTGCATCACACCACAAAAAATAGACAAGAAAAAAGTAAAATGACTTAAATTATATCACACAAAAGATTTAAAATAGCAAGTTAAAGTCCTATTCTAAAATTCTTCTCATGCATTTTAGCATTTTGAATGATACTTTCAAAATGAACCTTTTTTTCTTCCATCTCCACTCTGTAACTATGTGTGAAACATTTTAATACAATGAGGAGGAACACTATCTAAACAATTACTTTTTCCTGTTAGTAAACTTTGTATGACTCTATTACTCATAATCTAAAATTGGACAAAGCAATGGATATAGCAGACATTCAATACTTCGCTGGATGGATATAACCCAATCTATATAGCAGTATATTTCCTAGAATTGTTTTCACAAAAAAATCATGCATTTTTCCATAAACAGTAGTTCACATGTACAATGTTAACCTCAGATTTAACAGGTCAGGCATTCCTAGACTCTCATGTCATTAATACGGGTCATAATCAGAGATTAAATTAAGTTCAATAAACTTCCAGTGAGAAAATCAGATAGATGTTTATGAAATAATTTAAATTTAAAACATTATTATTTGAGTGTTAAAGATATTTAATTTAATAAATTGTATTAAATGCCTAACCATGTGTAAGGACACACACAGAAACAACAAAGATAAAAGATATATAGGCATGTCAAAATGAGAATTTTTATGGCTAGAAAAGTTATAATTTAGTAGGAATATGAATATATAAACTCATTCAGAAATCCCTGTTTTCTAAACATTAGAGTCTTTCTTCTACTTAATATAAAGTAAATTTCCCCATAATTCAAACAAATATATAATCACAGAAAAGTTTAATAACTTTCCAAAATAGATTTAATATCCAAATTCCTGTTAAAGCCTGAAAAATACTATGTAACTTTCAACATATTTTTGGACACTTGCCGTAAGAGTTGTAAACAAAATGCTACAGAAGAAATAAAAGAGAAAGAGATCTACTTGGTTGATCATGAGTAGTTTGTGGAAGTGGGGCCATTAGATATTGGTAGGATTTCTTTAAAGAATGGTGAAGAAGGCATTATGTGTAGAAAGTTGAGGATGAGCTAGAATCTAGAAGTTAAAAAGTTAAAGGTTTGTTCTAGGAACTACAAGTTCTGTCCACAATTGAGTGGTGCTATAGAAGGAACAGAAAGGTAGACACCAGGGTTAAAGAGGTTGCTGGCCATTCATTAGGGAGCTGATAATCATCGAAGTTCATTGAGCCGAGGAACAAAGTTGTGCTTTATCAAGATAAATCATAGTGCATTAGATAGGGTAACAGGGAAAGGAAAGGCAATGGAGTAAAAAAATGTAAATAGAATACTATGGTAAGAGTTCAGATAAGATGCTATTAACAGACAAATGTGAGGAAAACTAGGGGACAGGAAATCTGTGGGAATTTAAAACTTGCTGATTATATTTCATAGAATGTGGAGTGGAAAATGTTAATTAAATAATAAATTTGGGCTGTTGCAATTAAGAGAACAGAATTATTATAAAGAGAAAGCCAGGTAAGTTGTTTTTAAGAAGATCATATTTTTAGTATTGGGTACACTCAGTTTGAGGTGAGGATATGGTACCCATATGGAATTATCTGTTAGGACAATGAAGATTAATTTGGGTTTGCCTGGAAATCTCAATGTGGGAGGCATCTGAGCACAAATATTTATTGAAACTCTCAAAGTGGATAGAAACAAGTGCAGAGCCAGCAGAAGAAAAATGTAAAAACACCTTAAATTTAAGATTTCAGAAATCAAAGCATCATTAAAAAAGAAAACAAAAAGCTGTATTTTGTACATATTAGTACATCTAAACAGGACTGATTCAAGAAGCAGAAAAATAATAATTCCTCTTTTTTTTAATGCTTATGTACTATTATAAGGCTACATGTGTCACACACACTCACAGCCTTCAAAGAAGAGTGAATCCTCCTAAGACATAATTGTTTAACTGATTGAAAACATTATTTTTATTCTTAATGTGGTGGCCTTTGCCATGCTTTACAAAATTTTTAATTGTAAACTGAGATATCTATATATTGAGACAAATGCTAAGAAAATGATAATATGTCAGAGAGGGATTATGAGAGAGATAATATGTAGAGAGGGATTCAAAGCAATAGTTCAGTGGTTCAGTAAGAACATACTAGATGCATTCTAGGCAGAACAAGAGCTAGAGGGGAAACAATGTTAAGAGACCAGTAGGAATTATAAACCTGGAAGTAGTACCTGGATATTTCTCTAAAAAAACCCTGTGTACTCTACATAATAAAACTTGTGTTCTATTATGCTTACAGAGGATTCAGTACATTTTAAATAGCTCGCTTATGCTCTAATAATAATGAAGTCTGCTTTTAGTCAGACCCCACAAAAGAGAATTATGGAATTCCCACATATCATTTCCACTTTCAACAATTTTCTTTTATTATTTCCTTGATTATTTCTGCATTAGCATTTATTCCTTTTTGAAACTTTTAAGATACAGAAGTGACAGTATGCTGGTTTCATGCATTCCACCTCCTTGTCATTTGGAAATATTTTGAGATGATGCAGCTTTCAGACATGCAAGCAAGCATAGCCTCTATGAGCACACACTCTGGGTTCAGATTATATGTGATAGAGTATCAGTTCTCTTACATCTTAACTATCTCATCAGAGAGTTATTATTTAACCTTGTTGAGCTGACATTTCTTTACATGTTCAAAAAATAGTGGAACTATAGATATTTGTTATCAATTGTTGCAGATATCCAATCATACAATGCATGTAAAATACATGCATTATACCTGCTACCTAACTTCTTGATATTTATTAACTTCCATTATTTTGATTGATTTTCCTAATATTTTTGGGATTATTATTATTCCCCAGTAATCTGCATAGGATAATCAGGAGAAGAAGGGAAGTCTGGGCCGCCTACATTTTCCAAAGGCATCACCTCCATCTGTCACCCCTAAAAGCTCAGTGACATCACTGATTGATTCTGGGTACCATTCTCCTCCCATGTCTCCACCTCTGTCCTGTTTCACCTCACCTGAGTTTATGGCTCACGTGTTCCCTAGTTTTGTTTCTCTATGTATTTGCCTCCATATATTTTCTAACCTTAAGATATATTTAATATTGATGGACTCCTTACAATGCATTGAATGATTTTATTAGAGCCATTGTGAATTTACCCTTCCTTAAAATATTTTTTCCCTTTTTTGTTTTTGTTATTATTTCATGGGATTAGGGGCTGGAAGGAAAATTTTGACCTCCTGAAACCAATCTCAATTAGGTTGTTGGCAATTTCCAAAAAAGAAGTTTTACAACCGATTTGATGTTCTGCTCGTCCTGCATGCCGAGGTGGCTCTGATCTATTCTAAGAAAGTGCCTCTAATGGAACTTACACCTTGTTTTGGAAACTTCATTGTGTCTCATAGATGCCCAGTCCTAGGCATCAGGATTTACTAACATTCTAGGGGGTGGGCTGTTTAACTTGAAGAACAAACCACTTTCTTTTCACTCTTTGGAATCAGGTACCACTTTCCCAACTCACTCCCTGTCATTCACCCTTTGTAATTCCTACCTGAAATTTATTAACATTAACCATAGCTTGACAGGCATTCGGTCATGTTTCTTACAACTCCACATTACAGCATGATATTTCTCTCTTATGAGAAAAAAACTACAAGAAACCCTTACAAATAATAATAATATTGCTTTTACTAAGAATCAGTGGAGAGTAATATATCTATTCATTTTTCTTTCTGTATTTTCAATTGTTATTTAATTTTAATAAAAAATACAATTCTAGCTAACAGGTAGTTTTGGAATGTAAAAGAAACAAACTAGCAAGTATTACCTAGAGGTCCTATTGTGACAAATAATTCATGGCATTTTATAATTTAATCTTCAGAATAATTATACAAAGTAAGCATACTTTCATTTTGCCAAGAAATAGTTAAGGCTTTAATCATAGAAATAACTTCCCAAAATGTCAAGAAATACATAATGGATTTAGAATATAAAGTCTGCTGCATAAACAAAGTCTATTCATTCCAATTTCCATAAATAATTAGTAAAAAAACTCTTTAAATAAAATATATTTCTTGATTTTTTTTAGATTTACATAACTATCATATCTTACAATATAAAAATATATATGACTACCAAGCACACTCAAAAAAGAAATTATCACAGAGTGGATGTTTCTACATTTGGGGAGTAGCTTGTTAAAAATGTGTACCAAAATATTTTGGCGGAGAATAAAATTTTTAAAAATCTATTAATATTCCAACACATCATTTTGTCATTAGTGATAAAACATTAATATGTTCAATTTATTTTTTCTTTTAAATTGAAAAATATAAAGAATTAAAAATTTAAATATGATAAATATTAGATTTCTCCATTTCTCCAAGTGTAAAATAATTCATAATATAAGGGTTGAAAGTACAATGCCTGTAAAATTAATTTGTATTATTACACAAGTTATGTCTCAGCTCAAACACTGAGTGATGTCAATATGTGCAAAATCGTATCATAATATTTATAGCGAGCAGAGCTGAGCAAAGTACAAAAAGGGAAATGAGATTCCCAGATCAATTTCAAACTATTGTATTGTTTGTGTTCATTTCAAATGCTTCCTCTGGGACTTTTCAGATTGTGGAGTTCAGGGTAATTATGCTTTCAATACACATGGAAATTTTTAGGATATTATCATTAGAAACATGGCTTACATTACTTATCATGGTTAAGAAGAATAGCCATCGGAAAATCAAATAACACAAATGTCATATTTTTCTCCAATTTAATAACATCAGCACAAATTAGTGAATTTGGAGGCAATTACGTATGCGAATTAACAGGGAAGAAAGTCAATCCAGGCTATTATTTTTTAAATTGCCATAATTTGGATGAAGGAGTCCAGAATACTTACTGAATGAGTTCAGTCTTTAAATAAGCTGTGGTAGTATATTCCTTTAAAAATAATTTATTTTATAGTTGAGGAAATTAATGTGACATATTCCAAACATGCAGTATGTGGTTGAGATACTGTATGGGTGATACAAACAGAAATGACGGTAGGAAGTTAAAGGAAAGGAGAAATATTCTACAAGGAAATATTTTCCCCACAGGACAGAAAGTGGAAATTTTTATCTGAGGATTTTTTGGAAAGCACTACTATGTTATTAATAGATGATACAAATCACTTATTCTTGGGGCAAAAGTTTAAATATGATGAATATTAGATTCCTCCAATTCTTTCTCTATTGCATTTTTAGTTAAATTATTTACCTTTCCAAAAGTTTGAAATAAACTTGGAAATATGAATATGTTTTAACCGATTTATTTTGTTACAGTCTAACTTAAACTTTTAAAATATATAAACATGTATTTGATTTACATATATTTAAACAAACATACATATATTGAACTTACATGAAACCATCATTCACTATAGCATGCATTCTAAAATATCGAAGAAATTCTACGTTGTTCCAATCTACCACTAACAAGCCTTCCCTAAACTGAAGGAAGTGAAAGCCTTTTTCAAAAGTAATATTGCCAAAGACTGAACTGTGAACTTCTATTTTAACTGGCAGGTCCTGTATTTTATTGTTTTCAGTGTACTAACGTCGGATTGTATAACTGCTTTTCCTTTGGGACCTCTGTAAAAATAGCTGCATATCTTAAAAAGCTGTCTAAGGAAGTAGGGTTTTAAGTAACTTGTCTTAAGGCTAATCAGAGTTTTCAAATATCAAAGAAACAACAGAAGCAGTTAGATGGAATTTTTAGTTACTACTTCTTCAAGTGAATCAGAAAATATTACCCAAATCTTTTAAAATGTAAAATAATATGGCATACTTGAAATTGTCATCATTAAAGAGGGTTAGACTTTCATGCATATATCTTCATTTTCCACTTATGTGCTTCGAACACACATTTTCAGCTAATGGACAATGCATTGATGAGTGCATGGAATCACAAGCAAGTTAGTAAAAACAGAAAGCATTTTGAGAAGAATTGAAATGTAATAGATGTATAGATAATGGCACATTTTCAACCGAGAGTTTGCAATAGTTATCTTCTAAGCAAAGTGTAAAGCTTGATTGAACAAAAGATAAAGTTAATACTGTCTAATAAGAACAGACTATTATAGATCAGTGAAACTGCAAAACAGAATTCTAAAACAAGGGGCAAGTCACAGTATCTGAATTGACATTTTTCCACCATGAACAAGAAGGGCCACTGTAGGAGAGCGAGAGCTAAATAGTATGGCCTGCATTTAGTCAACCTGAAGTAATTATTAATTTATGGTTGTCTGTGATTTTAATGAAAATGAAAGCTATGAGGAAAGAATTGAAAGAGATAATGTGCCGTGAAATTGAGTTTCATTTATTTAGGGGCCACCTTTTTCTTTTTTGTTGTTGTTGAAGGAACGAAAGTTAATGCAAGATGTCCACATTAAAATTTCACCCGGATTTTGTAACCACTGAGTTAAATGGTAATCATTATATCTGAGCAGAGTTAATGCCAAAGAAATTGAAGCCTGGATTTAGGGTCTATTGGCAAAGGCAGGAATAAAAACCTCAATGGGCCACAATTAGTGCCAAAGTTATAATATTGTCTTTATAAATATGATGAATCCAGTAGCTATTTCATCAGATATTTTACTCGTACTGTCATGTAAATGTCCCATTTGAGGATGGCTTTGGTGGGGAGAATATACATCAAGAGCAAGGAGGTGGTCACAGGAGGCAAAACAAATCATCTAAGTGTAACCATTTTCTTTGACCTCCAACAAAATGTTTCTAAATAGTCATAAGAGTGACAAGCCTTCCAGAGAATAACAGGCATGTCCAGTGTAATAGTGTGGAAAAAATAGCAGTTTATGCATTGAATTTTGAAGCTTTACAAAAATAGCAGCTTCATCTCCAGAAACATCTTCAAACAAGAAGTCAAATGGTCTAAATTGCTCTTACTCATTAGAAAAAAAAAAAAAAAAAAATACTCAATTACATTTTAGTGTTTTTTTTTTTCTTTCATGAAAGAAAAATTCATTTTCTGGTACTTTAATTCATAATATTTAGAAATAATAAGAAAAGAATCTATTTATATAAAAATCTGTTAGTTACCTTTGTTATCTGTGCTTTAGAAAAATGCAGATGAAGTCCATGGAGTGAAATGCACACAAAACATCACAGTTTTCCTTAAAATATTATAAAGTATTAATATATTTTACCACATATATAGATTATCTTTCGTGCTTTCTAGACTGGATCAAAATGTGTCTACTAAGAACAGATGGAGTAAAGGGCCTGTGGGAGAAACAGAATACCTACTCTCTAAAAAACTACAATTTTCATAAGGTAACACCCACTTGCCCGCCTTCCTTCCTTCATTCTTCCCTCCTTCCTCCCTTCTTCCTCCATTCTTTCTTTATTCTGAATAAGCATTTTGGGGGCATTTATTAAATGCTTGTCACTTAATAAACAAATAACAAAGGTAAAATTTAAGATTGGGTAAAGTTCATTTCTTTGAGTAAGAAAAGGGAATAGTAGCTTTTATTTATTTATTATTTGTTTGTGTTAATTATACACTGAGGGTGCAGTGCAGGGCAAGTAGCATGGAAGCAAATGCTGCAAATGTATTTTACGCTTTGTGACAAGGACAAAGATGATTATTCAAGTGGCCTGGTAGGATTCAAATAGCAGAAATCATGGGTGGTTCTGACCTCAAAGTTTCAAAGCACCTAGACGCCTACTGCTCCGACTCAAAACACAAAGATCATAGTACTACTTTCTTACAGGCCAATTTCACATGTATGTTACAAATTTGAACAGCTATTTATGTAAGATTGATATTTAAAATCCTGTATAAACCTGGGATATTTACCCAATGGCTGTTACTCCAACTACTTCTCCAAAGCTTCCGGTGTCATAATCTCCTGAAGAATAAACTTCCTGACCCCAAAGAAAATTGTCATATTTTATACAATATAAGAAATAGATGAAAGCCTATTAGAATGGACAGTATTTTTTTTTCTGCCTAGATAAAACAAGGAGAAAGAGAATGTTTTCTCTTAAAATAGTAAACTGGTTGATATAGTGCATTGAATAAGATATAATATTAAGCTAATAAACAAAAATTAAGAATCTTTGCAGCCGTGCCATGGAAAATACTATAATCTGCTTTCAAACTTCTCCCATTTTCACATTGTCTCTCCTGTCACTACCAGGTAACTTACCTTATTGCTAAAAAGAATAAGCAATGCAATTCGGGTCCCTTTTTTTCTATAAATGGTTGCACTGTATAGTCTCTCACCAATCCCTACTCATTCCCTACTCATCTTGAAAATATTGCAGGTGATCAACCCAAGTGCCCATCCAGGAATGCATCAAAAAACTGAGTATATGTATAACATAGAGAACTATTCAGCCATAAGAAAAGATGGAGACTTTATATCTTTTGTGTTTACCTGGATGGAGCTGAAACACATTTTGTGTGTGTGTGTGTGTGTGTGTGTGTGTGTGTGGTTTTTGGCTGAGGCTGGGTTTGAACCCACCACCTCCAGCATATGGGACTGGCACCCTATCCCTTTGAGCCACAGGCGCCACCCCTGAAACACATTTTTCTTAGTAAAGTATCTCAAGAATGGGGGGAAAAGTATCCAGTGGACTCAATGTTAATACAAAACCCATACATAAACAATGACCTGCCCACATGACAGAAAAACACAAGTACAATCTAGTGAGGGGAAGGGTAGAGGAGAAGAAAGGAGAGGAGGGACAAGGGAGGGAAATTGGTGGGATCTCAACTAACGTGCACAATGTGAGGGTGTTCAGCCCACCCCTGAATGAAGGGCTCACCTACAACTTGAACTTCACCTTGGAAATGAAAACAATGTAACCCAAACTTGTGTACCCTCATATCAATCTGAAATTTAAAAAAAAGAAAAGAAAAGACAATATTCCAGGTAAAGGCTTTTGTATATCCTCTTTCCAACTAGGAACTCTCTTTCTCCAGACTTTGTTTCTCTTTGAACTAAGAATGCTCTCTGTATTTTCTACAAATGAAACTCTATCACTGTGGTCAAGGTAGGGTTTTCCATAGGCCTTCAGAGTTATAACTATGTTTAATTTATTTTGGAGTACTGACAAATTTTATTATTTAAAATAACCATGCAATAAATGATGGTTAAATGTTGAACACTAGAAGGCCACCCCATAAAAGGAATTTTGAGGCTGGAGATGTCTACTGCCCTGACAGTTGTAAGGAGTTGGAACTTTCATAACTCATCTTAAAAGAAGAATAGAGTTATCTTAGTTTATACAAGGATTAAGTATATTGACCATCTATGAGGGCAACAAAGGCTAGAAAGAGTAACTATTTCTAACAGGAAGACATTCAGCAAAACACTAGTATTCTCATGGCTATTTCTGTTATTCACTAAGTTTCATAAAGAAAACAGTAGACAAGGGGGCACCTGTGGCTCAAAGGAGTAGGGTGCTGGACCCATTTACTGGAGGTGGCAAGTTCAAAACGAGCCATGGCCAAAAGCAGGAAGGAAGGAAGGAAGGAAGGAAGGAAGGAAGGAAGGAAGGAAGGAAGGAAGGAAGGAAGGAAGGAAAGAAGAAAGACAGTAGACAAATAAAATGAAGAAACTTTTAATAGAAAATAGTTACTAAAAGTGAGATTACTGAAGATGCTTTAAATCATTTGTTGGAAAGTTATAGAAATTGATCTGTAGTAGCACCAGGCATTGTCTCTAAATACTTTCTTTTTGAGGAGAAAGAAATAATGAATCTATGTTGCTGTATCTTCAATGGGTCATATTCTACTACCAATTTAATTTTATCTTTATACCTTGATGAATGAAAAAAAATTTCTTATACTATTAGATATTTGAACCCAAGAGAAGATCTTTTTCATATTCTTGATTCAAAGTGCAGAAATAAGATGTATCTGCAGAGACCAGAAAAAAAAAAAAAAGTAGTTCACAGCAATAATTTTGTTTTTCATCTCTGTATTCCATTATGAATACTTTCAAATGAATTTCCCCTCTGGATTTGTCTACCTGCTAGAGTTCAAACACCTCTTTAAGCAAAGTGGCAATAAAAAGCTTTAATAAGTACAAGCCTTGCTGAGTGAGGAATCATTAGTGTGGAGGTGCAGAAAAATACACTTTCTTATTTGTAGAAAAGTGTTAGGAAAGCAGAGTGTGGAAATAAGAGTCATCAAAATGCAAATATAATAAGCTATTTAAATAAACAAATCTTACACTAATATTGTGCACTAAATCTTCATTTCCCAAACCTCCCTCAGAGGAAATTTTCATCCCTTTTCCTATCCCAATCTCAGTTTTATTTGCTTTAGACCCTGTTGGAACTTCCACCTTAGCAAGGTTTATAAGTGAACAAACTGCAGAGTTTGATGGGGATAATTTCTTAATTTTTCTATAATATTTGTTTAAAGGGGAGGAGGGAATTTCACTACTACTTATCGGCCTTCTTTGTAGCACACTTATCTTCCAGAGTACTTGAGGGGTGAAAATTTGGTACTTGAAGCAAGACTTTAAGAAAATTAATTTTACTAGCTTCCCAGATCAGTTGCTTGAGATGTACAATGGAAAAAAATCGTTCTAAAAAAAAAAAAAGAAGAAGTAAATTTTCCTAATCAAACAACTAACTATATTTTGTCACTCTAGTAATATCAATCATTTTTTTTTTCACTTCAGATTAACATGAAGGTACAAATGATCAGGTTACATTGTTTGTGTTTTTTAGGTAAAGCCCAAATTGTAGTTGAGCTCTTCACCAAGGAGGAATTCTTAATATTATACGGAACGCGAACAGAAAATGGTGCTGAAATCATAGTCTATGTATCTGGCTATTAGAAAGTCAAGTAGGAAGCCTTGATTTCTTAAGACCTTGTCACAAAGACATATTAAGTGATGCTGGTGATAATCATAAGAACCTTTATAACATCCAAACAAAGAGATACCACCAATTCTATCAAAGCAAAGGATTAAGAAACATGAAAAGAGACAATAGCATTGATAAAAGTATTTGGCTGGGTGCAGAAGCTCATGCCTGTAATCAAATATTTCAATGTTTCCCGTAAATGACATCATGGCTCAACATTTTGTTGAGGGCCTTTTAATCCACTTTTGATTTTTGACATTTTCTATCGAAAGATTCCTGGTAACTATTTTTCCACCATTTTATTTTCCCCAATACATAGTTTTCACTTTTTTAAAGGACTTGGTGTCTGAAAGGCACTGATAATGCAATTTAAAAACTGTGAGTATGGGCCGGCCAGGCGCATTGGCTCATGCCTGTAATCCTAGGACTCTGGTAGGCCTCGGCGGTTGGATCCCTTAAGCTCAGGAGTTTGAGACCAACCCGAGCAAGAGCAAGACTCCCTCTCTACTAAAAATAAAAAAAACTACCCAGGGGAAATTGGGGGGGGTGGGGCTGTAGTCCCAGCTATTCTGGAGGCTGAGGCAACAGGATTTTTTGAACCCCTTAGGCTGAGGTCGCTGTGAGCTATTTTGATGCCACTGTATTCTAGCCCAAGACAACACAGTGAAAGTCTGTCTTAAAAAAAGATTAAAAAAAAAAAAAAAAAAAAAAGGTTTGAACAGTGTAAAGTTCTTATTTACAACTGAGATATAAGTATCTGGGTATATTAGAAGCTAATTTAAATAAAGCACTGAGATAGAAATACATATGGAGAATAATTAATATACGTATATAGAACTCATGGAAATATATAAATACATTGATTTTTCTCAGAGCTCAATGTCAATTTCTTACTGTTCAATTTTTAACTTTTATTACTCTTCATTTTTGTGGGTAAAATGTGGTGTTAAGAGATGAGATAGCAGGCAACTTGTGTTCTGCCAGAGACACAATTTTTATGTCCATTATTTTGATGGTATATAAAGAGTGCTCAAAACATATATATACATTTTAAGAAAGGAAAAAAAAATTAAAATTTTAATATTCAAGTGCATTTGACTTCTGCAATTACAAGAAATACAAGATACAATATATAAGGTAACACACATTATCATCAGTATACATTAGTACATACTGAGATCAATACTTCCTGTATTTTTTTTGCTACCCTCTGTATATTTATGTTCCCCCTTCCATGATTACAGTGTAACATTATGAAGGCCAAAATCATGAATTTGATTACCAAATTTCTCTTTCTTTTTTGCCTGTTAGTCATTTACCATGGCCATTTATTATTCTAACATGTAAATATTGTTCAAATGACTAAAACAGGGAGCATGTTTAGATAAATGTAATTTAGCATTCCTTTTGGAAAAGCTGAGCCTTTGCTTCCTTTGTTGTGGAGTGCTACCATTTGAACATGCACAGTTTATTGTTACAATTCTCATCTACTGAGTATTCACAATGGATCAGATATAGTGCGAAGCAATTTTGATTCTTGGGACAATACTCTGATATAGATGTTATAATTATTTTTCCCAATTTACGAAAAAGGAAACTGAGAGTGGGAATATTTTAAAACTTTGCAGGATGTCACAGCATTACTCAGTGAAATTGGAATGTGAGCTTATGACATTTGCTGGATATTCCAACTCTTCATTAGAATTCTACAGCTATTGCTAACAGAGACAAATCAAAAGAAAATCCTAACAGTTTGCTTATCAGAAGACATTTAAGCAGACATTAAATTACAAAGTGTTAAAAATGAACAAAACACGCTGATAGCTCTATTTCCTAGAAATTGAAGTTAGCTGTAAATATAAGATCTGAAAAATAGTGGCTTAGAAAAAGCCAGGCTCTAGGAAAATAAGCCAGAGGTAGACAGTCTAGGGCAGATGGGGAGGCGCTTGTGGAAGAGCCCCTGTATATTCCATGCTCCTTTAGTCTTTTCTCCCCATTATGCTTGAAGTCTAGTTTGTATTACTCACCCTGTGTTTATAGATGGCTTCTGAAGCCAGAGACATTCCATCCATGTTCCCAGGCAAGAAGAAAGATTCAAACAAAGAAGACATGCCAACTGAGTCAGATCCCTGGACGAGGAGTTAGCTTGGAAGCTCCAATTAAAACCTTATACTAACATCACTCAAGCAACAGGTTAGTCACGTGGCCACCCATGATAGGATGACAGATGTTTAAATAAAACTTTTCAGATGGGCACATTGTTATCACTTCCCACACCAAAAAGTGTGCTGGGGTAGAAGGAAGGTGACTACTTTCTAAGTAACCAATAGATGCTACAAATTCTTACCAGTGACTAAATCTTTAACTTATGTAAATTTTATTTAAAAAAATTACATGTGAATATATATGCAAATGTGTATGTTTTTATGTTTTATAATTGTTTTCTCTACAGACAAATCCCAGCACAATTTTGTATTTTTTCTTGTGTTTCAAAGATGATGTAAGGATTTTAATGGAATATTGTTCTAATAAAAAAGATCTGTGAAGTCTTTCTTATGTCCAAGGAAAGAAAACTTTCCTCTAAAGACATTAATTCTTTACTTCTCTAGAAAAACCCTGCTGTATCTGGGAAGTCAGGAAAACAGATAAGTGTCAATCAAATAGGGATCAGAAACAAAAGGACACACTAGCCTTCTTATTTTATTATTATTTTAATTTGCTGAGGGATACCTAAATTCTGATAGAATAAATGCATTCAATTACAGCATAGTATAGTATAATTTTGTTCTATCTTTGGTTGCATAAAATTGTCACCCTAATTTTATCAATGCATACAAAGTTAACCATTTTATATCATTTCTCATGTTTTGCTTTTTAAGAGTAGTGAACTGTGGGTAATTGAAATAAGCAGAAAATGTTATAGGAAAGGTGTGAGCATGAGTTATGGAAAAGGAGGGGAAGAAGGTTTAGAAAGTACTGAATTCAGGGCAGCTGACCAGTTCTCAGGTTCACAGTAGCAAGAACCAAGGGGTAGTTCTTTAAGAATGAACCAATCCTGGGGTCCTCAGAATTTTAATCCCTTGTGGAAGTTTCAACCCCAGGCAGAGAGATGCCAACTGGTTTATTGAGCACCACTCTCTGGTGGGGTAGGCACTTGGAATGGTCAAAAGATTAGATGTATCCAATGGAAGAAGGATTGCTCTCCAAAACAAATTCACAACACTTTTCTTAGAAGTGCTAAAAAGATAACAAGTGCAGTGAAGTTACTGAGAGTTTTGCCTTTTTCTGTGGTAGCATTATAAGTTTTCAATGTTTTGAAAGTATAAATATCACAAGTATTTGGAAAACACAATAATACTTTCAGCCCATTGTAAAAGAATAGGTTGTCCTTACAATTTCCGTTAATGTTCAAATGCCAGGTGCTGTGGAAAACTTTTATTTGTCTTATTCTATCAAGACATAGGTCACATTTTTATGACCATTGATGTCACCCTGTTTTCCATCTCATTCCTTGTATATTTTCAGGAGTGTGGCCAAAAATGAAAAGCACTTCCCTTTGTTTTCCTCCGGGATCCCACAGCATTCTTATACCACAACAGTGGCAGAGAATCCAAATGACTTTTTCCTACTCTTAATCTGGCACCAGAAACTGTTTCATCTCTACTGAAGCAATTGCAATCTAAATTGCTTTTTGATCCATAGATACATTTATTTTCCTGGTTTCTTCTTGCTATTGTTTTAGTTTTTCTCTGAAAACACCCATGTAAATTCACCTCTGAAGAGAGGAGAGGCAAATATGCTTTTCGTATAAACTGGGTTAACATTCGCATTTACAAGTCAATTCTTTTATATAGCATTTCTATTTCAGACAGGAATGATAAGCAGAAACCAACAACATGACCTAATATAACCTACATTGTACTTTTTGTTTTTTCATGTTATTTTAGTTTAAGTCAATACACAGAACCTGAAATTTTAAAGAGCAGTTTGATTTTTTTTTCCACTGCTTCAGAATACTTTTGCATAGATGAAGATTTGATAGCTTCATGGCCACATATTACAAATGTACAAATATTGCAAGGAAAACCTGGAAGTTAAGATAACTTTCAGTGACTTAACTGTGCTGATAGACAGAAATAGATGTTGAACTTGAACCTGGAGTGTGTTAAAGAAGCAGTGGTTGTTAAGAAATTAAATCAAAGAGATATAGGAAACATATTTCTAGTATAGGCACAGATGACCAGGGCCTGGAATACATTTATCAAATTTCTCAATCTTAATATCTTTGCTGCTCTAAGGGTTTTGTCAGGATGTAAATTGCACTAGGATGATTTTGCTATTGAGCCTCATAGGATGAGGAATCAAGAGCTGTTCAAGATGTGTATTTTCTCTTCATGTATCCGAATTATAAAGTCATCTTAAATTATCAGAAAAATGATCCAAAGCAAAATACTCTCTGCTACAATTCTTCTTGTGTTATTTTTTTACTTTTAATAAAATATTTTAATTCACAATGAATATAATACCTTTTGCATGTGTTTATGAAAATGCACACAAGCAACTTTACTTTCATGGTCTATAAATAGACGATTATATAAAACCCTAGCTAAACTCATAAAAGCAAGTATGATGATCTGGCTCCCAATTTGAATGAGGTCAGAACACTGAACAATTTTCTTAGATATTATCATCAATGATACTTCAAAATTAAGGTTGAGCTTTTTTTGAAAGAGTTCAAAAAAACAGTTCATAGAAACAATAACACACCATAAAATTGTACATGTGTGACTTTACTGATTGGTATAAAAAAGCAAGAATAGTTCATAATGTCATTTCATTGGCTCGTAGACTCTACGAAGGCGCAAAGCTCAGAACATGAAGATGTAAATTTGTTAGACTGTGGCCTGGGCAATGTGAGTGGAAGCTGCTATTCAAGGAGGGCGCTGGTGGGGTGATAATATAAATATTTATATGAGGCAATTAAAAGGGCGCATCTCTTCTCAGGCTAATTGCTAACTCAATTATCTTACATACTTAGTTTGGACCTGGACAATTTCTGGACAAGTAAAATCATACCCATTCTCTGAGTTGGATCTATTTCTGAATAAATACTCTTGTCTGTTACCGTCTCATTCAATGTCTCTAAGATTCAGTTAACTGTTTGCCCTCTTTGTAATCTGCTGAGAAAGCACTCGACTCTCGTCTTCCCACTCTCTCCCTATCTCTGTATATGTGCATGGAGAGAATGTTTATATTTGAGGTCTAAGTAAAGTCTCCAAGTCTAGAGTCACCAGAGCCACATTTCACTTTGTCAGAAGTGGTGCAGGGCCTTGATGCGCATGTGGAAACGGTGTAGCTAGAGAAGCTCCCTGTGTAGATTAATTCAGTGCACAGCTGGGGTTGGGAAGGCAAGCCCATTCTAGGGAATGAAGAATGGCCGATCAGGGGTGGAGCTGCCCGCCTCCCTCTCCACAATGTACTAATCCTCAATTTGGCACTGCTTTAAAAGAAAAGAAATCTAAATTGAGGCCAGCTGATTTCTTACTGAATCAGCCAGCTGGATGTGGAGCCAATTTCCGCAGCTTCCACGCTGTGGTAGCCAGGAAATATTTTAATTGAAAGAACTCTATGTTGACAAATACCAAAGACAACCTATTTATAACTTTTAACCAATATTTATGGAATTCCTTGATTTAATAACATTTCCCTTTAAACTCAATTGCAAAATAGAAAAATTGTTAGGTTAGAATCAATGCTCAATGATGTGGAAGGAAAATAAATAAAACCGAGGAAAAGGAAAAGAGCTAGTAAATGTTGTATACAAATCAACAGGCCCATGTAACGGAGCCCAATAATTTAAATGTATAGTCAACAAAATTAGCTTCAAGTCACAAGTAGCTGTGAGTTTTTTAAAAAACAATAATCTTGTAATTTAGAAGATTTAATGTGATAAAGTCAGTGATGGTATATTTTTAAGTGCTTATAGTCTTAAGAGTTATACCTAAATATGCATATTAGGTGGGAAATTTTATTTTGCTAGTCAACATTATTTCTTTTCCTGTTAACACAAAACAAGTGTGGTTAAAATGATCATGAAACACAAATCCAATACAAACCTTTTCTCTTTGTTAACATCAGCACAGTGATGAGAAAAGCCAACCTTGATTATAAGGATGATGTAACATCATAGTCTTTAAAATACATACTCTCCTTTCTTAAACATCATGACAGAGTTTGCTGACCTTGTATTACAATGAAAAGTATTTAGTTTTTATAATTGTTTTCTTGTAACTATTATTGTTTAATATTTTAAAGCAATACTTTGCCCTTATAAATTATTTCTTTTAAGTCTATTTTTTCTTCTATAACTCAACCATTTACCAGTATTCAATGTAATACCCATGGTGATTACTTTTTCTTAGAATCAAGGATATTATCAAAAAGTTACTTTTACTCATCCAAAGACAAGTGGTGAATTAGAAAGTAAAAATGGTTTGAAACATGGCTCAATCTATATTGAAATGGTAGCAAAGTCTAAAGTTGATTTGTGAAGTTCTGTATACCTGTCAATCTCAAATGCAATTGTACAATTACGTTGGATGTTGGAAAAATGTTTTTACTAAATTTACCTGCTTGGGACAAGCTCCTACTGTTTTCTCCATTACTGTTACTAGTGATGGAGAATGATCAAACGTGGTCATACTGGTAGCTGCTGTGTGCTGTGAGGCAGCTCTCCCTAGTGGACATTGCTGTAACCATGCTGAGTGAATGCCTCCACATGGAAGAATGTCTCCAAGAACTTTTTGAGTATAAGCATAGATATAAGGATGTTAGATATAGTGTACAGAATATATGCATTATACACATAATAGTATTGATACTTCAAACAAGAATCTTATGTGGGGGTAAGGATATTCAAAATCTAATGTTATATGCATTTCTTAGAGCAAGTATTTTTGAGCACCATCATCCTCTAAATTCCATATTATTTATGGAAGTAAGTAGGAATAAAGGGAAAAGTTCATTACTGAAAAGATAAAAGTAATATTTGAATCCATGGACTCAGAAATAAAGACATTAGCAAATAAAATTTAAGTGTAAAATAAAAAAAAAAGAGGCAGAGGACTGTTGTGAATTATTTAATCATAGAGGATAGTGCCTGCCACAGAGTTTCACAAGTACTCATACTGGGGAAATAGGTGCATCTCATCATTCACTTTGCATTTTTATGAAAGGTTCATCCACATGCACAATGAGACATCTGTGGGTTTACACCCTCTTTGAAGAAAAGGGCATTTTGCATTTAAATTACTCTTCCTATTCTTAAAGCAGCTGTAAGGAGTAGAGTGTCAGCCTTAAAACAACAATATACATGTATAATAAAATTAGAACCATAGTGAATATGGTTTGAAACAGTGCACTCTGTCTTAATTTATAATAATTAATATAATTTATTAGGTTGTTTACTTTTGATTCCATAAAGTTGTAGATAATAATTATGGAGGAAACAGCCTGTAATATTAGTACTTGAGGCAAAGTGATGGATAATGGTGCCCTGTCTCTGGAGGAACAGCCAGCTAGAGAGAAGCCCAATTAGGCACATAATCTGTGTCCACTGCTGGGTCTTCACGTCTTGTTTAAAAAGTGAGCAGAAAAGAAGGACATAAAAGCAAAATTACTCCATGTGCAACCTTGAACACCCTTCTATGTCTTTTACTATTCCTGAAATACTTTAACCTTTGTTCTGAAAAAGGCATATTAAAAGTAATTACCCAGTTTTGTTTCTGGGAAGGAGAGTTGATCTTCTTAATATTATTTTGAGGAAGTGGGAGCCTCCATCAGCCCCTGGGACAATTAAGTAGTGTCCAAATAGTAGCTCATGTGTTTATTGACTAGTGACTGTCTGACTGTGTCTGCGAATAAGTTAACACTATGTTAGGAAAGGCCTAATTTCATTTCCCAGTTCACCTCTGCATCTAGGTAGGTTTTTTTGTTGTTGTTAATTACAGTTAAAGAACAGATTAGAAGAAGAGAGGTCCGCATTAAAGATGTAGCCTCTCATTCAGAGCCACATACGGGCCTCCAATTGACATATCATTTTAAAAACCTATAAAATACAGCATTTGTACAGTAGAAATGCTCATTTCAGTATTTAAAGCCTGGGCCAACATATTTCTACTAGGAAAAAAAAAAAAAAATAGAAAGAAGGGCAGAGGAGGGAAGGGGAAAGAGAGAGGAAGATTTGAGGGAGAGGAAACTAGTGCTTCTGCCGCGGCTTCGCTGAGAACCCAACTTTCTGCACCTCTCTAAGGCGATCATTCTCACATGGAGAAACTGAAAAGCAAGACAAAGCAGTTACAGCTAACACTTACAAAAACCCCAAGGGACTGCGGTGCTGGCACTTCTAAAAAGGAGATTTTTTTTTTTTTTTTTCTTTTATCTACCTGGTCTAAAAGCACATTTGCAGAACAGTTCTTTGAAACTAGAATGCGTTTCAGTACACACACGAGCAGGACAGTACATACTGCACTAGACAGACTCATTAGGAAAATAGTAATAGTTGTTGCTGTCCCTTGTGAGGAAGAATTCTCGATCTCATTTCCAGAGGCCATATTGACATTAAGTTAGAAAAAGGAAAGGAATCATTAGATGTCACATGTGCGTATGAAGGCGTGGGATGCTCTGGATCACCTAGGCTTTCCTTAGCATGGTGTGTAAAAAGTTAGCATTTTGCCATTATTCAAAATTTTATTATCAATGTATATGTCCTGTTTTCATTTTAATGATTTTGAATAAGAGAAGTAACGCAACATGTGAGCTTTGTTTTATGTTCATTATACATGCAGATGAGCTGCTTTCGAATAATTTTCTTTATTGCCATTGTCAGAAGATTTAGAATTGCTAAATAATTTCATGATAGCATCTGTATGTACTAGCTTTATTCATATATTTTTCCAAGTGTTAAGAAATAATTTCTCAATTGCAAATATAAAAATATAGCATATATTTTAATTAATTCCTTACATAATTAGGAATTCCTTACATAATTATACGACTTTACACACGTATATGTATTTTAATGTTTGGTACTAAGGGGTTTTCATTTTATTAATTAATATCATATAACTGCTTCCATTAGGAGAGCTAGATCGAATAGCGATTTTTTTCTGAGTAGTGATTTATATTCATGTCATTGTGATGCAAAGAAATGGCAGTATTTCTTCTTTTTTCATAAATGTACATTTAATTTTTTTATAAATAGTATTTACAACAGCAGGCACGGGATGATCTTTAATAATGTTGGATTATGGAGGTTTAATTATCTGTACTAAATATGGCAACAGTAGAACTAAATCCCTGTTCACTCGCAGAGGAATACGTCTTGTTCTCATAAACAATCTGCATCATAAACTGTAGCGTTACATTTTTACTCCTATGGAAAAAAATCTATTGGTGTTTTCTGAATTATTTGCATACTTTCTCAAACAGGAATAAACAACATCCCTATATCCCAGTAATGGAAAATACCTATAAATACTCTTGAAAATAGATGAGCACTAATCGACTAATAAAAATATATCTAGTCAATGTTTTAAGCAGGTATGGTTTTTATATATTAAAATAAAATTTCATCTGATGTTAACCAAAGACAATATAGTGTTTTAATGTCATATATTTTTAAAATATCTTTAAGCCTTTCCATACTATTAGAGCAAATTTTGAGAAAGAAACTTTAAGTAAGCTTTGAGACTATGAAATTATTGAATAAATAACTCTGTTTTAAGTGTTAGTGATACTGGCCCTTTAAAGGGCAATAATACATAATCAGCCATTGCTTGACCATTCAAATAGAAATCTAGGTACGTTTTACAGTTGAATAGTTGCATTGCAATGTGAAATGGGGTGTATCAACAGAAATAACCCTTTTTATTTTACCTAATCCCAGGAAATAAAAGCTTTAGCTAATAATAACCCATCCTTACATTAGAAATATAATTCTGGTAATGGAAAAATCTGAAATAGCTGACCACATACCATTTATCACGGAATGTCAAATAGCCACCAGTTTAAGAATGAATCAAGTTTCAAAACTAGTAGATATGAAAGTATTTGATCTACAGATCTCCTTTCTGTGCAGAAGAAAACAACACTGGAGGACTCTCCAGCTCATCTCCTTTACATTTTTGGTAGATTCACAAATACTAAGCACTCAAATTATATTTGATTTCCTCTATTTATCATTTTTGAATACTTTATCTGATACATATGTGCAAACCCAGGCAAACTTGGCTGGATCAAAAGCAAACAAGAAAAAGGCTTGTGTTAAAAATTATCAGCTTGTTTTGAACAAGACAATACCTATTATTTAGTGTTAGAAAACAAATTTGCTGAGATAGTAAATATAAAGTCTTTCATCTCATTCACAAAAGGCTCATAGATTAACTTATTAAATAGCAGACTATTTGATTTTTTCATATATTTAAGCATCGTTTTAAGTTCATGTGACATTACATATTTTTAGTGATTGTTTCTGTGTATGTGTTACAATGATCTATTATGCGTGTACATATATACATACCATTTGTCATTAATGTACTATGCTTCAAAAATGCTGACATTTTACCCATTCTTCATAAAGCAGAAGTTAATGTAAATTTGTTGAAGTCACAAAAGTATGTTGGGCAGTGCCTGTGGCTCAGTGAGTAGGGTGTCAGCTCCATATACCAAGGGTGGCAGGTTCAAACCCATCCCAGCTAAACTGCCACAAAAAATAGCTGGGCGTGTGGCAGGCGCCTGAAATTATTTATTCAACAATTTTTGTGCCATTGTTATGGTCTCTTAATTGCTGTAGTATCACAGTAAGACAGGTGGTATAATATCCAAATGTCTTCTTTTATTAAAAATTACTGTCTATTCTTCATTATTTTGAATTCCATATAATTTTTAGAATTAAGTAGTACATTTTTCCAAAACTATCTGTTCTGCTTATGACTGAGATAAAATTGAACACACATATCAATCTGTGGAATTTACTTCTTGAAGCCTTTTTATTCATGCATTTAGTATATATTTACATTTATTTCATCTTACTTTCATTACCCTCTGCAAAGTATCATAATATTAATACAGAATCAATTCATATCCTTTGTGTAATTTATTTCTAATTATTTTGTAGTTTTGACATGATCTTTAATAAGCTTTCAAAAATTGTATTTAATCGCATTTTTTCAGGGACCTTGAAAAAATATAACAAATACAACTAGATTTTGTAACTCTGCTCATTACAATCTTGAATTCACTTATTGTAACTCTTTTAAGATTTCCTAGGATCTTCTATGTAAGAACCCGTGTTAGTCCAGTTAGAGAGTTTGACGTCTCTCTTTTTGGCCCTTACATTTTTTGCTTCTTTTTTTCTGCCTCATTGCAATGGCTAGATCCTTCATTATAGTATTAAAATGAAGAGTTAAGAACAAGAATTATTAACATTTCAAGTCTGGGGGGAAAACATTCAGTATGTGATAATTATGTATGCCATTCACCCCAGATTTTTGTAGATAACGCTTTACAAGATGTTGAAGATTCCATATAATCCAAGACTGAGAATTTACATCAATAACATGTTTTTAAAATGCTTTCTCTAGGTCTGTTAAACTGATCTTTTTTTTTGATTTATTAATACAATTTCCATTTATTTGCTTCATTTGTTTTTTCCACTGCCCAGATACTATGGGCTTTATTTTGTATTCATCCATTTATTTCAGGCTGAATGTGTTTGGTGGGGAGGGAGGCGCAGATAAAGGACTGTCCATTCCTTTTTAGAGCACTCTCAGACTGGAGGCGGGGTGGGTGACAGCAGCGGCAGAAACAGAATACTTAGACTACAGGGTGATTTGGAGAGAGGAGGCAGAGGGAGGTCTGGGAGCACAGATGAGGAGCACTATTTCAGCCTAGGCTTGCCAGGGAAGCTTTCCTTACTGAAGTGGCAAGTGAGTTGTTATGTCAAAGGAGAAGGAGGTAAGTCTAAGGAGGAAAGGAAAGAAGCCGCCCTCAGTGAAAGGCTGTTGAAGACAGGGATGGGCCTTAAGAACTCTGGGGCAATTAATTACAGGAGTGGTTTTGTAATCTGCCCCCTGAATGACACGTCTTTTTGCAGTTCTCTTATGTTTCAAGTTCTCAGACCAGTAAAATTTTCCCACCAGAGGCGGGACACAGCTGCTCATGCCTGTAAACCTTGCACTTTGGGAGGCTAGGGAGGGTGAATCGCCTAAGCTCAGGCATTGGAGACTCTGTCTCTACTAAAAATAGAAAAACCAGCTGGGCGTTGTGGCTGGCGCCTGGAGTCCCATCTACTCCAGATGCTGAGGGAAGCATATTGCTCAAACCCAAGAGTTTGAGGTTGCTGTGAGCTATGACACCACAGTACTCCATCCAGGGTGACGCAGAGACACTGAATCAAAATGAAAAAAAAAAAAAGTACTGACCAGAACTGTGTAATTTTCTGTTTCCCCGACCTCCTCCCTTTTGAGTTATTTTTTAGAAACAGTGGGCCCTCCTTGCAGTCACGAGACGGTCACAAGCCTGACGCTACCCAATTGTGGGCAGAACCAGAAGAGCGGCTCTGGGCCACAGTGCTCCCGGGGCTGCGGAGCAGCCTGCTCCCCGAAACCTGCAGGTGTGCAAGGCTGGAAGGGTGAACTCCAGCCGGAAGGGTGGTCTCCAGCGCAGACCACCCATTCTCCACCCGGGAGGCGCGTGGCTGCCGTGTCTGATCCGACAGTGACTGCGCCATCTGCTTTAACCCTTCGCTGGCGCTCCCTGCCCCAAAGAGTCACGGCGCTCACTCGCGCCATGCTTTGTTCATTTCACCTCCAGAAACAGCCTGGCCCCCTGAGCCAGAGAGGTGGACTCGGGGTATTCCTCCCACCGCCTGGTCTATGTGGCCTGCAGGAAATCTCCTTAGACAATCCTCCTGGCGGAGACCTTGGCTTTCTGTGGGGCAGCAGAGAGATCCTGGCTCTCACTGACAGTTTGGGGAGATGAACGTTAAGGAGCACAGCTGGAGTGGGGAAAGTTGACCCCACCCTGCACAGAAGCCTTGTATGCAGGAGCCGCTGGGAGATTTTGTTCTAGACTGATTTTTAAGAGCAGTGTTAGGGTCACAGCAAAACTGAGCCCGAGGTACGGTGTCCCATAGAGCCGCTGTCCCCAGCAGAGGCGCGCGTTGGTTGCGATGTTGAACCTCACACACACATCCTTACCACGCACTCAGGTGGATCCTCAGCAGGGAAAACATTCTCATATCATCTTTTACTTCTTCCTGGCAGGAAATAAAAGTTGTTATTAACATTTATTTGCTTTAAATGGCTAAGTCAGCCTTGTACTAGGTACTGTTCACATCAAGTATCACCTCACATCAAATATTATCTTTTTTATATTTTGTTGGATTAATTTTTTGATGTTTACTTAGGGACTGCCATGTTCACAAGGAATCATCAGCTATAATTTTTGTAATATTATTTGTAGCAATTACCTTTAGGATTATAGCTGCCTCATAAAACATGTTCAGAAGGGCCTCTGTTTTCTGAAAAACAAAACAAAATAAAAAAAACCACTATAATTATTGGACTTTTCTTCCTGAAATATTTGATGTAGTTCACAAATACAAATCCCTGGAGTTTTCTTTATGAAAATATTTGATAACCAACTTAATTTACTTAATCTAATTGTCATGTATTATATTTTTTTCCTCATTACATGGTAGTTTATTTTATTCAGCCACTGATTTAAAGAATTTATGGTTATTTCGGTTCCTAAAAACATTAGTAGGATATAGGGGGTACATTTCTCTGTATATTCATCCTGCTTGGGATTCAGTGAGCTGTATCAAATTTATAATTTCCTAAATTTTAGGATAATTTTGGTTATCTTTTTTCAATATTTTTCTGATCTCATGTCTCACTCCTCTCTTTCTGTGACTTCAGTTTCACACATGCTACAGATTGCTTGATGTTATTCTCATGAATCTTTATTCATTTTCCCCCTAAATACTGCTCCTTTCTGTTTCTTTTTTCTTTAAGATAATTTTCTTTGACATATTTTTCCGGACTTAATTATTGTGTTCCTCCATAGTTTATATGTCAAAATGTCAATGCTCAATGTGATGATATTAGAAGTTGGGATCACCAGGAGTCACTAGGTCATGAGAGTGGAGCCCTCTTGTAAGGGATTAGGGCCCTTATGAAAGAGGCCCCTGGGAACTCTTTCACCTTCCTGCGTGTCAGGATATGGTCAGCAGAATGCTGGTTGAGAAAGAACGTCCACCAAAACTCAACCATGCTAGTAATATGATTGTGTATTTTCATGCTTCAGAATTGTGAAAATGAATTTCTATCGTCATAAGAGACCTACTTCATATCACTTTAGCACTCTGAAGTAAGATATTTAGTTCATTGGCACTTTCTTCTCCATGTTCTTTTTCTTTTTCTTTTTTTCTTTCTTTCTTTTTTTTTTAGATATTTGAAATACAACTTTATTCTGATTCTAAACGAAAAGGAATGGTAATGGCATTGACAAACAAGATTTCACCACTGGATATTGTGATGTGACTGTAGCAGTCTTACACGTGAAACTCAAGAAGGAATCGACAGTGTTCCAAACAGCTAAATATGCAGGTCCAAACAATGAAGGTATTTTGTTTTAAACTGCCACGTTCACTCGGAAGCCCATTCATCTCCTTCAGCATCCCAGATGAAGCACATGTTCCACTTAGCTAGGTAATAAAGTGGCACACAGGCTCCTGCACCGCTGACATCTCAGGACGCTGGGCTCCAGCTTCATTCTCACATGTCATCATCCTCATCCGGGAGAACAGTTTGTCTGAGCGACCTCTTAGTCATGTTCATATTGTGCTGCCAAAGCTGGGTCCATAACCACCTGCAGAGGGGCAAGAGCGGCATGGTAACAAACTCCAAGTTAGGGTCTCCAATGAGCTTTCTAGCAACCCAGAGGAAAGGCTTTTCAAAGTTGTAGTTACTATTGGCAGAAATGTCATAGTACTGAAGATTTTTCTTTCAGTGAAGGACAGTAGATTTTGCCTTCACTTTCCTGTCCTTAATATCCACTTTGTTTCCACACAACATGATAGGGATGTTTTCACATACTCATACCAAATCTCTATGCCAATTAGGCACGTTCTTGTAAGTAACTCTTGATGTTACATCAAACATTATAATGGCACACTGGGCTTGGATATAATAGCCATCTCTGAGTCCACCAGATTTCTCTTGGCCAGCTGCATCTCATACATTGAACTTGATGGTCCTCTGTTGGTGTGGAACACAAGGGGATGGACTTCAACTCCTAAGGTGGCTACATTCTCAAATTCACCAGTCAAGTAGCGTTTCACAAACGTAGTTTTCCCAGTCCTACCATCACCAACCAATACGAGCTTGAACTGGACTTGGAGCTCTCCCTGGGCAGCCATCCCGGTGGCCTTCCACAAGCATCTCATCCATGTTCTTTATGATATTAATCACATCAGTTAATATTTCATTTCAGAAATACTTTTGTTCTAGAATTTTGATTTTGTTTATTTGTATATTTCCAATGGTATGCTAAATTCTCATGTGTTTATTACTGGTAACTTTATTTTTTATGTTCTGATTTTTTTTTAACATTATTGCCTATAAAATTCAATATCTGGATTTTCTCAGGGTTGTTTCCCTTTACTGCTTTTTTTTGTCTTTGAGTTGTATTTTTCCCCTATTTCAATCTTTGGTAATTTTTAAATTATTCTTTGACACTGCAAATGAATCCAACTTTTTCTTATTTTTCTACATGAAGTTTTGATTTTACACAGGAACTTCACTGGGGTGCACTCATAACCCAGACCGTCTTCCTAGTATTGTCTAGAATTGGACAACCACTGAAACTGCTTATCTCATTTAATTTTTCCAGCTGTTACTTTTGACAAGAAAATCTGTAAATATATTTCAGTGTTTAGTCAAGAGTTTGGGTTGGTGAATCCTATGCTGGAAGGATTTCAACTCTGACTCTTCTTTTCGTCCACTACCTTCTTGCTGTGCCAAACTGCAAAAACCATTTCACTAAAATAAGGACATTTTCTTCTAATGGCTTCTTAGCTTAGAAAGAGATTGGTGAAGGAAGAAGGATAAGAGCTGATTGTTTAAGGAGAATATAGACTGTCTTAAAGAATCATAGTGGAGAGTGGGCCAGCTTGGTGGCTCACGCCAGTAATCCCAGCACTTAGGAGGCCAAGGCAGGTGATTGCCCTGAGCTCACAGGTTGGAGACCAGCCTGAGCAAGAGCAAGACCCTGTCTTAAAAAAAAAAAAAAACAACTGGCTGGGCATTGTGGTGGGTGCCTGTAGCCCCAGCTACTTGGGAGGCTCAGGCAAGAGGATTACTCAAGGCCAAGAGTTTGAGGTTGCTGTGAGCTATGATACCACAGCACTCTACTATGGGCAACAAAGTGAGACTCTGTCTCAAAAAAAAAAAAAAAAAAAAAGAATCGTAGTGGAGAGTGAATCCAGGCTTTGAATTTAGGAGTAAACCCCTGGTGCAATGGAAGGGGAGATGTTTAGAGAGGGTAAGGGCAAGGAAGTGAGAATTCAATCCGAAGGGTATGTATTTATCATGGACATGGAAGTTCTTCAAGAGTTGTGGTAAAGAGAAAACCATAATTATCTCAAAAAAAGTAAGAGGAAGATTGCATGTTCCACAGATGATAGCAATGAGAAGGGGGAAATTGTGAAAGAACTGGAAAGAGTGAAGCTCCAAGTTTCATAACATTAAGGGGAATTTAGCATCCTGGGATAACAAATAGAAAAGATGATAACAATCTACTTTCAGACCAAATTCGAAGACAGTTTCCATTTGCAAAGGTAGAAGGGAACCAGTTTTATTTCCACTAAGCCAAGGAGATATTCAGAGAAGAGTTTTAAAATGTGGAAAAGTTTGAAAAACACACATTTGCAGTTCAGGGCATGTAGTAGTAGAGTGTGGGAGGGAGGTACACGTAAAGAAGTTGGTTCAACGTAACAAATGCACAAAATATCATGGGATGCAGAATCATGAGTTCATTACGATAGGGATGGCTTTGTTGTGGCAACGACTAGTGAAAATGTACATGTGGGGCCTTGTGGATTTGATGGAGATGGTGTTTTAGAACAATGGCTTCCCTATCTGTATGTTTGTTTCAAACACGGGAGTTTTGGGGGGTTTGTTTCATTGGTTCTGTGTAGTCAAGGCATCTTTATGAATAGTATGTCTGTGTGGATAAAAAAGAAAAAGAAATGGTAAATTGAGAATGACAAACATTGATCATGATCATAATGAATTTGGGTATTTACATCTTATAGTAATAGGTCCAGTCTTTATCCCACAGGTCGATTTGGATGTGATGATTTGGGCTCCCTGGTGATCAATGCTCTGTTTCTCCCTATAGAAGAGGATGTATTCTTTGATTAGAAAAAGATGGATGGCTGATTAGGAAAATATAAGTTCTAATTTGTGGCAAAAGGTTTTCTGCTCAGCGGATCAAATTCTGGGATCAAATGGAATAAAGTTACCACTTTAACCTAGTCCCCATTCCCATAACATGCAGTGCTCTG
Source organism: Loris lydekkerianus (assembly GCA_963574355.1). NCBI lineage: Eukaryota > Metazoa > Chordata > Mammalia > Primates > Lorisidae > Loris > Loris lydekkerianus. The sequence goes on from CAUYPK010074247.1 coordinate 40,874, forward strand.
AAAAATGACATTTGTAGCTGTTTTCTAATATTTTTTAAATGTAAAAGAATATTTATGAGTATGTAGTATCTTCCATACATTTTCAAAGGGAGCAAGATTTATAATTATTTCCTAAGTCTGAAACACAAAGAAATGTGATACACTTCTATTTAAATCCAAAACATCACTAAAAATCTGACTCTTTTCCTGCACTTATTTAGTAGTATGCAATCTATCCGCCTGACAGTGAAAGGACACTCTAATTCCTGTGTAATACCCTGAGGAGTGACATTTGTGTGGAATGTCAAGTTCTGAGAACTAGCTGTTAATTACTGTGCTTTCCAAGATATTTTTAATTTGATATGAATAAGTAGATTTGTGTAAGCATCTTCCTCCTTACGTGATAGGGTATTATTTCCAATTTATCACAGGCTCTAGCCCCCATCAACTTTCAAAGTGACCTTTTGTTGTACTGGCAGATCTAAGATTGTATCAATTATGAATCACAATGTCTTATCAATCTAAATGTTACTCATCAGGCTGCTATTCTGCTCTGATCAAATATATTCTCAGAAGTTAGAAGCCTACATTTGAAAACATGATATGAAGAGTTTTATTCTTCTATCAATGAATGCACATAAATTTCATTTGCACTTACATTAATGGGAAAGTTACATGTATATGTCAAGTATAGAAACAACCTAAAAAAGAATATTAGATAAAGTTATATCATTAAAATTTTTTTAAAGAGAATGGAAAGGTGAAATGCCCAGCAGAGTTTTAGTATATAAATTATTTAAAATAATCATAACTAACAGTATTTACAGTTTGGGGGATGGTATTTTTTAATTTTACAATTATTCTAGTTAGAGTCAATATCATATTTGGTTTATCCAGTATCTCAAAATTGAAGTGATCACTATGTCTATCTATTCACTAACTCAACTCAGAGACTGAGGATTTGGTTCTCAACCAAAATTGATCAGACCACCAAGATGAATGGTGGTCACACAAATATTGTGTTGGAAGCCCACCATATTATTTTAAAAAGGTAAACAGAAGTAAATGTTACATATTTGTGGGTTTTCTCTTTTGTGTATAGCAATTGCTTTGTAATTCCATGCTTCTTGATGTTTGATGTGCATTGAATATTCTGTAGAACTTGTTGAAAAGACAATCTCTCATATTAGTTCTGTGTTTGTCTAGGGCTTCACAACAAATCTTAAGAATACCTTCTCCAAAGAACATCCATTTTATATAGCTCTGTACTTCTTTGAATTCAAGAATACTTTTCACAATTTAAAACATATAATATAGTAAAATCTATTTTCTGCCTCTGTTTCAACTGTTTCCAAGTCAATTATCCATTCTATAATCTGTGAAACATTAGAACTTAAAATATGAAAGAACACCCAAGGAAATACCATTACTGCACTTTACCAAGCTGTTTATATTCTAGGAAAGGCTTTAAGTCTTGTTGAGGAAAATACTATCTGGACTTCATCTCTTATACCCTCTGTTTCCAGCGCCTTCTTACAGTGACAAATTGTACAAGCATTTTGGTTCCAAAAGAGCAATAAAGTGAGTGAATTTGGTAAAAAATACAATCTCTCCTTGAATTATGTGAATACATCATTAAAACCTTGTTTAGGTTCTAAGTTAAAATTTCATTACTTGATTTTTCATTTTTTATTTCCTGGTAGTTTCTCACCAAGAAGAAAGCTGGTTTTCCACCTTGTCTTCCTTTGGGGAATGATCTGTTGAAACCGTCATGATGTTAAAGGTAAGATAAGCTCTTTCTCAGGGTCTCCAAATACTTAGAAAAATATTATATATGAAGTGCACAGTCTTGGTAGCCCTAATTTTTTTTTTTTTCCCGCTTCCCTGGTATTCCAAATTGGCCCCTTATCAGATACAGAGATTTGGTCTAGCAGTCAGATATCATATACCTATCCTCAAACTTCACAGTGAACCATATCTCTGAGCTGAGGCTCTAATGTTTTTGTGTGTGTTACAGTGATTTTTTTTTTTCCTATAGGTTTGTGGTATACCCAGCTGTTGCTATAGCCAGCTATGTATTCTTCTGAACTGTGTTCTTTGCCCATGTATTACACTGGTGAGCACTATCACTTTTGAGTCCTTTCCCCTATCATTGCAGTCTCAAAAGTAGGCACCTCATTCAAATATAAATTGAAAAACAAAGGTATTTTGCTAATGGCTACTGCATACCTAGATTAAGAAATTTTCATAACAAACCTATGACATTTGCTGGTATAAGTGACTGGTTTTCCCTCCACTAGGATCATGCCAGTGTTCTGAGAATGTGGCCTGGAGGGAGGTGCATCTGCCCCACTGGCGAATGTGGAACCAACAATAAATGCTGCTCCTTAACTCACACAGCACTGGGAAAAGATACCGTCATAACTTGTACCATGTAAATAGTACTGGCAGAGCCATGAGGAAATGGTAATTCTCACATCCATTTGAAAGGACCCTCTTTGCAGTCCCTCCTGAAATATATCTCTGATATCCCACTCAAGGCTTAATCTCTAGTTGTGAATATGATATTGCAAGTTACTCTGTGACGGACATTAACTACATAAGGTGCCAGACATTCACTTTTTCTAGCATTTTTCTCTTCTGATATGCCACCACTGGCACTCATAAAATATGGAAAGATGCTTGTGGCAGGCAAATCCATGCTTTAAGTAATAGTGTATTATACCCTCTGGTATATGTGCCAGCATGAGAGGTGTCCAACAGCCAGGTAAGAATGAAGGCGAGCATCATTTGAGGGGCACTCCACCAGCAGAGCTGAAGTGAAGTACCACGTGATTGGGGAAATCCAAGGTTGAAACAACTGTTAGCAATGCCAGGCACGGAACCTAAAGGACAGACGGACAGAAATAGGTGAACAAGTACCCAGCAAGACAAGGGAAGGCTAAGAACCAATCTGAGGAATACACCCAGAGACATGATTGAGGATTCCTTCTGTTTGCTAAAGTGAGTCCTGGAGCATCTGTTTACCACACGCCTGTGGAAGTCCTCCTTACTGTTCAGAAAACCATGTTAAGTTGGACATTGAATTTTGTCCCCTTTCAGACATTTCTGTCATTACTGGTGTCTTCGTTTTCTTCTTGTCTACTGAATTTTTCTACTTGCGGGTATTCCAGGTGATTGTCAAAGCTATTAGCTCACTGCCTTTTGTTCTTTTTCTCTTTGTCAAACCTCAGTTGGATTCATTCAAGATATTAGTGATGAAAATAAATTTCCTCCCCTTGCCCATTCAGTCAATTTCACACGCAGGTGCTAACACTGAAATTGCTCTGTATCCTGTATTCACTTACCCCTCTCTTCTTTCCTAGTAACCTTCTCTGATCCAATGTTGCTTTTTTTCTTCTTCTCATCTTTATTCCCTTTCCTCTTGAGTAAATCACCTTTCTCTACACACCTGTCAAATGCTTTGTCATTTCTCCTTTAGTTCTTGACTGCCAGGGAGGTTGGTCTGATACGTCTAAAGATCAAGTTTGAATCAGTAGAGAATGACAAAGAATCAAAGATGGGAGACCCCACATCTCCATGGACTTGCCTTTTCTATCTGCTGTTTTGGCTGCTTTTTATTCTTTTAATCATATCCTCACATGGAACAGAAGATGGCATCATCCATGGAAATCAATTTTTTTTTGTAATTTTTTAAAATTATTTTTTATTAAATCATAACTGTACATTGATGCATTTATGGGGTTTAGAGTTCTGCTTCGATATACAATGTGAAATGCTTACATTGAACTTTTATATGGAAATTTCTTCCTTTTAAACAATGCTCATTTCAGAAAAAAAAAACTAAAGTGTGAAGCCAAATATTAATAAAAATGGTAATTCAAACAAAATAAGAGAGAAGGATTTTGTTCTTTGGATGAATATAATTTAATAGCATGGCATATTTGAAAGGTTTTTTTTTTAAAGATTATTTTATTCAAAGTCTTTATGTTACAGGAGAGTCAAAGGAAGCAAAGGTATATAAATGATATATCTAAGTGGCTGATATAAAAACCTGTTTCCCATGATTTTAAGTTCATTTTCTCAGAAAATTAACAACAGAAATTAAGTATTAAATATGTAAGTATTAAATTGACATATAATCATTTTTGAATCAATAAGTTTTACACATCAGTTCCTCAGATAGGAGGTAAATAATGAGTTAAGCAGTATAAATGGTGGAATGCTTGAGTTTCAAAAATGATATCAGTAAATAGTAACTGAAAATTAATTTCACTTGGCCTAGGTAAGAATGTTGTTAAAGGACCCAAGACTGACTAAAAAAATAATGATGAATGGTTATTTATTGAGCTGAGGTGTTAGATACGCAATAGAATGATGCAAGAATCAATGTAAGATGGGTTTTATTTAATCTCTTCATTACGCTTGAAAATTTTAGTAACAAAGTTGACAAAGGATATTCATGAGAAAAAGATTAAAATCACATATAATTTATAGCTTTGCCCCCCAAAATGACTTGTGGGTAATGAAAAATATTTACAATGGCTGAGATTAACTATTTAAGGGCAATTTAACTAGAAAGAAATAAGCTAATTTGTTTTTCAATTGTTTTTAGTATGCTATTACATACCATATCTTCTCCAGTTCCAAATTGCAGAGAATACTCTTTCTTTAAAATTTGAGAGTATATTAACAATAACAGCAAGCACATACTGTTGTGTTTTATTTTCTTATGTGCTAGGTATTCTTCTAAACAGTGTCCTATTTCTTTTAACCCCTTTGGTCCTCATGACAATCCTATAAGATGCACAGTATCATTATTAATTGCAGAGAGAATAAAAGCACAGAATAGTGACCTATAGTAATAGTAACATGACTTCTGAAAGGTGGCTCACACTTCGAACAAGGTAGAGTCAGCATTTAAAACCAGACAGACCTACTCAGTATGAGGAGAACTAACCTTGACTCTGTGCTGTCTCAGATTAAATTCCACGGTAACAATAAAGTAGCTGCAGGAATTACTTGCTACCAGATGTAGGAGATTCAATTCCTTCCATTCATATAACGTTTACTGAGCACATACTGCATTGTAGGAACTGACAAAAGGAGCAGACTCAGACAAAAAATAAAATCTCTACTTGTATTTTGTTTTCTTTTATTAAGAGATAAGCCATTGAGGGGGAAATCACTAAAAATAATAACATTTTAATAGCCCATAGATTCTTTCTTCAAAGAAATAAACTCTCAACATAATGTTATCATGAGTTAGAGTCTTTCAAAGGTCTATCAGTTTATAAGTTTAATAGAAAAAAATAATATATGACTTTAATAAATAAGCCCTTCACTCAGGGCAGATCTCGAATTGCTTGACCTGGTAAGACACAGGCCCAATTGGGTCCCTTTCTAAAGCACCTTGGTTGATGTGATGTACTTATGCACCCCAAGTCCTGAGACAAGGGTATTCTGAAATTTTTAAAGAATATTATTTTTAAATGAATGTGCCCTCTTAAAAGAGCATTTTAATTGAGATTTAATAACTCCATAAAAGATAAATCTAGCTGCCATGTTATAAACAGTAATTAATTAGTTAATATCAATTAAATACTAAAAATATTAATTTACATTTAGTGTCCTAACTACTGTAATTTGCTATAGCTATCTTATTAAATGCTAATTAAATTCTTAAATATTCTTACAAATTTAATGCATTAATAACAAGAACGTAAGTACATATTTACTGTATCTGCACTTGTGAGTTCATTACATGGCAACAAGATTTATCTCTTGCAGTAATTAAACATACTAAGCAAACTCCGGTAACTTTTCCTAATACATACCATAGCTGTTTTATTAATTTCAAATTAAATGCTCATTTAGGGCTTCTAATCTACAGCTGCCCCGAACAATTTTTACAGGCAGAGCAAAGGTTACTGTATGTTTAATTAAACTTTATTTTTTAAACTTTGTGTTGAAGCTTTCCAAATAGGACTTTGGTTTATCAGCATATTCAGCATTAACCTTTGATAGTAATATTTATTAACATTTTCTCCATATGTTGTGTTTTTCCCCTGTGCAATCTTTGTACTTTGATTCTCCATCTCGTAAGTGTGTAGGTATTAATAATTTTTCTTTCTTCTCTGTTTAATACAAGCTGGCAAAGATTTTTCTTTCTTTTTCTGCCATGAAAGCAAAAGGATCTTACTAGCCTCCTTTTCAGGTATTGTTTATTTTTAATAATACCACTTTATTGTTAAATATACATCTCCATAGAGATTAAAAAAAAAAAAGAAGAGAAGAAAAGGTCATGTGATAATTGTAAGCAAAGTGAGTTCGGTTGGAAAGGGTGCAAGAGCATCAAGGCTCTGCCAAGGTTTCAGCCTCAGGTTGATTTCTGAAAGACCAAGAAAAAATACAGTCCTTGCATGTATCAAATGATTTAAAATCTTCAGTCCTTCCAGATATGACGGGAGATGTCATAAAGACGGGAGACTGCTGTGCAGCAAGGAAAGCACATTAGCTATTAACCTTCCCCCAGCCGATCAACTTTATTTTGCAATCTTCCCTCAGAACCATTAGAATACCCTGAAGAAATAACTTTCCAATTAAAAAGGATCTCAGAGAACAAAGCCATTTTATCTCTGACTCCTGGTGTTCTTTATTCCAATAATTTAAATTGGAATTGATTTTTCAATTTAGCCGTTGACTTGCTATGGACACACAGCTGAAAAGGCCGAATGGAATTGCATGGCTGAAGTATTTGTCTTTGTGATGCACTTCTCATAAATTCACAGAAGCCCCCCACCCAACCTTTTTTTAATGCATTTTCTTCTGCTGCTTTTGCCTTAGACAACAGCTTTTTAGCACAGCATGGGCAAACTGAGAAAACACATCCACCACGACCTCGGGGGCCTCATCCTACATTCCTCATAGCTCTATCTAATTGTTACATCTCCTGGAAAATAAATACATCCAGTCTATCCAAAATGATAGGGATTCTTGAAGCCTGAATGTTTGTTTTCAAATTCACAGAGGAGGCCTAATTTCTTGAAAATAAAAAAGTGCCTTCTTAGTATATTTCACCTCAAAATATGTTATAATGGAGACTGAACTCTTCTATAATTGCTTTAATTATTAGTAGCTAAAAATAATGGATTTTCAATTAACAGTTAATAATTTTGAATTAAATACTCCAAACATTAAATTGTTCTTTATTACCCTTTTATATTTTATAATAAAAGGACTAGAAAATATCCAATTATTAAAACACTTGATTACCAGTTGGAACTTTCTTGTCTATTCACATTTCTGATGGTTTTCCTTCTGTGACCTTAGAAGAAATGCCACAATCTTTGTCACCGTCTCCTTCCTGCTTCCTTGCCCTGTCACTCCAGCAGGTGTCTCTACTTTCCTTTGTCTTATAAGCTCAAGTCCTGTTCTGAAAATGGGACTAATGTGAATAACAGGTATGGAAGGAAATGCTGAGCTCATGACATTGTTTAATTCTCACTAAACACCACATTGCTGATTACTCACACACTTCGAGGTTATTGTTATTCATTGTCTTTTATATGGGCCTCTGAATGCATGATCTCAGAACCTGTCCTTGAAAACCTGCATAATCCCTTTCACAATATTGAGAGCAAAAGAGAACATGGAACCCACTATGGTGTAAATGCCTTGATAACATGATCCTCATCAGCATTACTCACCACTCAGTTTCTTACTCCCAGTGTACAGGACTTGCTTAGTATTCAAAATTTACTGAATGTATGAATTATAGTGTGGTTCCCATATGACTTTTCTTCTCTATAACTAGCTATAAGTTTATACAGGGAGAAAAATACACTTGTAATAAATAAGATATACCTACACTTCTGTGCTGACTGTTATAATAGGTAGATATTAGTAACCCCAACATATTTTCCACAGCAATAACGATAAGGTTTTGGTATCAGTCCTACACCTCTGGGAATTGAATTATCTACATTTTAAATGCCCTGTGATTAACATTAAAATCATCAACACAGGTGTACTGGTCAGATGTGTAGCAGAAGCATGACTTTCTTCTGAACCAACATAAGAATACATAAGAAATGTTTTTAAATGAATTCATTCATTTAACACATTCATTGAGTCCTGTCATGTGGTTAGCATTGCTCTAAGCACTTGGGGTACCCCCAAAAATAAACTCAATGGAAACTACTATCGTCATACAGCTGACAGTCTAATACAGAGGTCCTCAAACTGCGGCCTGTGGGCCACATGAGGTGGTGTGATTGTATTTGTTCCCATTTTGTTTTTTTACTTCAAAATAAGTTACATGCAGTGTGCATAGGAATCTGTTCATAGTTTTTTTTTTTAAACTATAGTCTGGCCCTCCAACGGTCTGAGGGACAGTGAACTGGCCCCCTTTTTAAAAAGTTTGAGGACCCCTGGTCTAATGAAAGGAGGCACATAAAAACGAGTTCAATTTAAAAAGTGATGTGAGTTCAATCAACATAAAAGATTAAAGGTGGAATAGAAGATTAAATGTGAATAGTGCAGCACAGAGGATTCTGGAGCAAGGTAGGGGGAATTGAAGTAATTTAAAACCATCTGTGTTTGCTGCAAAGTGCTTGAGCAAAGTCTTGAGGCAGGTGAGGGAGTGGTCACATAAATAATCTGGGGCAAAAGCCTTCCAGATAAAGCAGATTGCCAAAAGCCCTAATCTAAGAGTGTGAGTGTGGGACTTGGCAGCAAGAAGCCCGTGTGGGCTGGCGCAGAGGGAATGAGGCTGGGGGAGTGCAGGTCAGAGCAGGACTGACAGCAGATTCTGAAGGCCCCTGTAAACCACAGCAGGGAGTTTGGCCTCTATCCTGGGACGGAAGCAGCGAACCACCGCCAGCTGCTCCCCAGTGGCTCTGGCTCTAGTTTGTATACGCAGAGTGGTCTCTGCTGCATTATCTGACTACACATGTCCTTGGTATTTTGTGAGGTGGGGGGAGGATTCAGATCATTTCTCAAAACAAGGCTTGTATCTTCAGACTGTAATTTTACAGGATTGTTACCTCTTGAATTCCTTTTCCGTCTTGTTTCTAATCACCTCCTTTGCCCAACTATGCTACTATAGGTTAAGCAAGAGTATGAGAGTCTGCTTATCTATTTTCTTCCCTGAAATGGGGAAAACTCCAGAACAACAATGACTTATTTTCATTTTTACAGTTTCAAGCTCCATAAGTGTTGATGAAATATGTATCCTGAGAATTAACAGAAGATGAAACAAATTATATAATTTGGACAACAACTTAGGGTTCTTCTGATTAGGTTGTTCCTGTAGAATTCATATAGACAATGATCACATTTCAAATACTGTTTATGATTCTTTCTGGAAATCTATTAATTTAAGATTTTCCTAACTTCTGCAGTTCTAGGAAATTTTTCTGGTGTCTATATGCATTCAAGTTCATTCACTCACGTATATTGAGAGCCTCTATTTGCCTGGCTCTGCGATTTTTCATTCAGTAAAGAACAGAGATTGGATATAACATTTTCTTTATTAACTTGAGGAGTCTGTGAAAGATCAAGTCTTTAGAATATCTGCTCACTACAGATGACAGTTGGGGAAAGAAAGAGCAAGAATCTTTCACCTTCTGCACATTAAAATCTGGAATAGCATCTGTGTGCTCTTGTGCATGTGTGCACACACAAACACACACGCACACACACACACATTTTGGAATTCATTCCATGAGTTGCTTGTACTGAAACGCTGCCCAATGTTTAATAACTTAAACCATCAATGGGTGGGAGACTACTTGCTCAGCATGACAACAGCATGGTGGCAGTATCACTGTAGCAGCTTTCCTCAGTGTCACAGTAAGGACCTTCCATTTGGTCCTTAGTTAAACTTAGTTAAACTTCTACAGCACACTTCCATCCAAGATAAACCTTGCATGACACACGTTTATCTTAGTCAATTTGTGCTGCTGTAACAAAATGCCATAGACAAAATGGCTTAGTAACAAATATTTATTTTTGACTTGCTGGAGGCTGGAAGTCTGACACCAAGTTTCTGGAATGATTGGAATCTCCGTGAGAAGCCTTCCTCTGGTTTATAGATGGCTGCCTTCTTGTTGAGTCCTACCCAGCAGACAGGGTGCAGGTCCTTTTACCTGTTTATTAGGGCACTAATCCCATCATGGACGTTCTTCCCTTATGACCTCACCTAAGCCTAATTATTTTCGAAAGATCCCATCTCCAAATACCATCATGTTAGGGATCAGGGGTTCATCATATGAATACAGGGGAGACACAAATGTTGAGTCCATAACAATGTTTAACTATATATGAAATAGAGTTTTAAAAAGCCATTTATAAATTGCACTGTATGAATTTAAAAAAGAAGGTCAATTAAATGGACTGGAAATATATAAGAGGACTATTCAGAAAATATCCAGGCATGTAACATGAAAAATAGAGGTATGCACATATGTATTTTTCCCAACATATTAACCTGATCACAAGCTTGATGTGATATAAAAAAATGTGTTTTGACATATATTCGCTCTCTACTATAAAGGTGTAAACCTAAACCATTAGAGAGAGAACAGGAGATTTGCCTAATTTAATCAGTTCGTGTCTGGATCCTTCCTATTTCAGGGTTTGCTTCTGTTTGTCCCTGTGTCCACAGCATGCCTTTCACATGAAGGTGTTCTTGATGTAGGAAATCCCACTTCCTTTGGACTTTTCAAGTGGCATTCCTTCCTGTCTCTACGCTATATCACCCGTACGATCTCTCTCATAACTAGATCTTCTCATCAAAATTAAAACATGCAGATATTAAAAATAAAATCAAAATCTCTCGTGACTCTTTACCTTCTTCCAGCACTCTTCTACTTCTTTGCTTCTCCATACAGCACAATTCCTCAAAAAGATATTTATAATTTTTATAACTGATTTCGTTTGTTCTATTTTCCTTTTAAACCCATTTGAATCAAGCTTTTGTCCTAACTCATTTACTGAGAATAATCTTGCCAAGGTAAGCAATAGCCTACATGTTACTAAGCCCAACAATTGAATTCATATTACAGACCATCCATCAAGCTGCATTTGACACAGTTGATTGCTCTTTCCTCATTAAACATTTTCCCTTATTGTTTTCCCAGCTGCCACATACTCCTAGCTCCTTGCTCACTAGCTTCCTCTGCCTGACACTGAACATTTGCAGTTACCCAGAGCTTTTCTCTCCTTTACTTAGGTGCATTTTCCTGGTCTCCTCATCATTTCTCATGGTTGTAGGTTTACTGTGCATATGGGTGCTCCCCGATAGACTGTTCTTCTACATGAGTGTTTTTCAACCTTTTTAAAAATCTCACAGTACACTTGAACCTATAGTTAAACTTCTACAGCACACTTGAACCTATAGTTAAATTTCTGTGGCACCCTTAAATTGTGTTGATTTAAAATAAAAAGAGTACAAAATAGAATATACTTACTGTGTTTTGAATTTCCTTGGAAAATAATTTAATTAATGATCTTTAAAAATTTTTCATGGCACACTGGTTGAATGTCACTGCTCTAGACTCTAGAATTGTATACATAATTGCCTACTTGCTATTGCTATGCAGTTTCTTAGAAGACATCTTCATAATAACACAACCCAAACTTAACACTTGATCTATCTTTCCAGCCTCAGCATATGGGGACTCCTAAAATCTCCCACAACTGACAAAATGGCAATTCCATCCTTCTAGTTATTGATACCAATAAATTTCAGTCATCTTTGACTCTTTCATTTTTACCTCAATTTAACCTATCAGAAAATCATGCTGGATCTCTCTTCAAAATGTATGTGGAATGCAGAATTCAACCGTTTGTCACTGCCTTAGATGTTGCCACTCTGATGCAAGTTATCAGCATCTTTCAGTTTGACTCTTACTATGATCTTCTAATTGATCTCACTACTTATCTCCTGCCCTTGAGTACCTATACTTATTTTCTTCTAGAATGTTAGGGGGCACACATGTTTTGTTTACATACTTTGTTTTTATACAGATTGAGTCACAGTTATACATGTAAGTATGCCCTTCAACCAGACAGTGGGTACTGTACCCAATAGGTGTGAATTTACCCAGTCTCTATCCCCCACCCCTAACAGAGACTTATTTCCATATGTTCACTCAAGTGTTGATTGACTGGTTCCAATTCGGAATTCAGTACATGTGTTTTTTTTATCTATTCTTGGGATAGTTAACCTAGAAGAATGGTTTCCAGTTCCATCCAGGTTGTCCAGAAAGATGCTAGCTCACCATTTTTTTTTTTTTTTTTTATGGCCAAGTGGTACTCTATAGTGCGCACACACCACATTTTACTAATGCATTTGTGTATTAGTGGACACTTGGGTTGCCATTGTGGATTGTGCTGCTGTAAACATTCAAGTGCAGGTGTCCTTTTTATAAAACGACCCTTTTCCTTCGGGTATATACCCAGCAGTGGGATTGCTCGATGGAATGGGAGGTCTACAGAAAACCCAGCCATGAAATCACTCTCATATTCCTATCTGAGGAATAAAGAGGTAAAAATATAAAATGGGGTGGGAGAAGTCCCTATTCAATAAATGTTGCTGGGAAAAGTGGATAGGCACTGGATTTGCACCTCTCACCTCTCAGACTACTCAGAAAACAGTTCTTCACCTAGTTTAATGTACATACAGGTCATCTGGAAGTCTTGTTAAAATATGGGTTCTTACTCTGGTAGGTCTGGGTAGGGCCTGAGATTCCACATTTTCAGCAGTTCCCCGGTGCTGCTACACAGGAACCCAACTTCGAGGCACACTGACCATTCATAGGATCTGCACCTGTCACCTCTTACCTTTCACCATCAGACTTTATCTTAATGGATAAAGACTTAAACCCAATGCAAGATAGCCTAAGAATCCTAAAAGAATATTTTGGAAAAAAACATTCTTTGGCCTAGGCAAAGAATTAATGAAGAAGAACTCAAAAGCAATCATAGCAACAACAAATATCAACTTAAAAAGCTTCTGCACAGCCAAGGACACCGTCAAAAGAGCAAATAGATAACCAACAGAATGGGATCGCATACAAAGAACTTAAGAAAATCAACAAAAACCAACTAAACAATCCCATTAAAAAGTCGACAAAAGACATGAACAGAAACTTTTCAAAGGAAGACATGCCAATAGCCAACAAACTCATGAAGAAATGCTCGACTTCTCTAATCATTAGGGAAATGCCAATCAAAAATCACAGTGAGATACAACCTAACTCCAATGAGAATGGCTCGTATTAAGAAGTCCCCGTAACAACAGACCCTGGCATGGATGCGGAGAGAAAGGAACTCATACACTGTTAGTGGGACTGCAAACTAGTGTAACCTCCATGGAAAACTATATGGTGATACCTCAAGTACCTCTTAAAGAAGCCAAGCAAACTTTCTAACATGTTAGGCAGAACAGGTTCCTCCTCTGTTCAAAATTGTCAATAGCTTCCCATCTTATTTAGAGTAAAGTCAAACCCTTACTGTGTCATAGAAGTTACTTTGTTGATTATTTCATACACAGTTTACATTAATGAAATGTGAAATATTTAAGGGAACAAAACTCAAACTGTCACAATGAACATTTTACTTCTCCTCACTTTGTTTCCAGACACCCTGATCTCACTTTTCTTTAAACAAGTCTGGCATGACTCTTCTTGAGGGTCTTCACATCGTCTGTTCCCTCTGTCTTATAATGCACTTAACATGCCCTAAACTCACACTGTCATTTCCTCTGGACTTTTTCCCAAGCATCTGTTCTCAAGTACAGTAGTCCTCACTTATCTAAGGGGAATACATTTCAAATCCCCCAGTAGATGCCTGACATTTAGTGTAAAATGAAGATTGTAATAAATCTTGTTTTTTTTTCCTATACATACACAGCTATGATAAAGTTTAATTTATAAATTTAATGCAGCAAGAAATTTGCAAGAGGTAAAAATACAACAATTATAATGATATGTTGTAATAAAAGTTAAGTGAACAGGGTTTTTGTTTCTTTTCTCTTTCTCTGAAAATATCTTGCTTCTATACTGGCCCTTCTTTTCTTCTGGTTATGATGTGAGATGATAAAATGCCGATGTGGTAAGATGAAGAGAGGTGAATGATGTAGGCTACTCTTTCCTCAAACACAAGCAATGTGATATCATGGCAGTTGATCTGATGAGTGAGATAGCTGCTAAGTGACTAATGAATCGGTACCATATGCAGCAAAGGCTGATTCCTATGGGCAGGTCAGGGTGAGATGGCATTAGATTTCACCATACTACTTAGAATACTACCAAATTTAAAATTAATGAATAATTTAGTTCTGGAATTTTCTATTTAATATTTTTGAACTACAGTTGAAAGTTTAATATTTAGGACATGCAGCTTTAGTTAACTAAAACTGGAAAATAACACCACTAGTATGCCTTGTATGACCACCACATTTCAAAGTGTATCTCCTTCTCTAGGTCTTTCTATCCATTTCCCGGATTTATATTTTCTTTACAACATTTATTGCCATCTGACATACTATACATTGTGTTTAGCTATTTTATAATTATTTTTCTTACCTCACTAAAATATAAAAGCTCATGGGGGCAGAGATTTTTTTTTTTATTTGTAGTAAATATTTGTTGACAGAGTAAAAGGATGATATCAGTTGTCTCTATAGTTTGAGAGCCTTTATTACCACTTGCATATTATTTACATTTGTAGCTAAAATAACTATTCAAAGTTCATTTCAAATGATAATGTGTTTTTTTATTTCTTTGGTGATTTTTAATCTGCCATATACTAAATAAATACCTATTAAAATTGACATGTTAATATAGGAATTAACTCTCTCAATTATTTATACTTGAATTTACATTTGGTTCTCTGTCATAAACTTATTTTGATACAGAGGATCAAGATATATTTGGGGTTAGAATAAAATGTAAACTTTGTAATTGCACAGAAAATATCATGGCAGCTCAAGTTTTCTTTTTCCTGATACACTATTTCTTACCAAATTCCTATAGTCTCTGTATTATTATTATTTTTTATTGTTAAATCATAGCTGTGTACATTAGTGCAATCGCCTGTACCCATTCTAAGATGCATCATAGATGTGGCCCCATCCATTACCCTACCTTCACCAAAACCTCCCCCCCTCCCTTCCCCTTCCTTGGCCCTTTCCCCATAGTCTTGTGCTATAGTTGGGTTGTAGCCTTCATGTGAAAGCTGTAATTTAGCTTCATAGTAGGGCTGAATACGTTGGATATCTTTTCTTCCATTCCTGAGATACTTTGCTAAGAAGAATATGTTCCAGCTCCATCCCTGTAAACATGAAAGAGGTAAAGTCTCCATCTTTCTTTAAGGCTGCATAGTATTCCAAGGTATACATGTACCATAATTTGCTAGTCCATTTGTGGGTCGATGGGCACTTGGGCTTCTTCCATGACTTAGCAATTATGAATTGGGCTGCAATAAACATTCTGGTACAGATGTCTTTGTTATATTGTGACTTTTGGTCTTCTAGGTATAAAACTAGTAAAGGAATTATAGGATTGAATGGCAGGTCTATTTTTAGGTCTCTAAATATTCTCCAAACATCCTTCCAGAAGGAACGTATTAGTGGGCATTTCCATCGGCAGTATAGAAGTGTGCCCTTTCCTCCACATCCATGCCAACATCTCTGGTTTTGGGATTTTGTTATGCGGGCTACTCTTACTAGGGTTAGGTGATATCTCAAAGTAGTTTTGATTGCATTTCTCTGATGATTAAGGATGATGAGCTTTTTTTTCATGTGTTTGTAGATTTTGCGTCTGTCTTCAGAAAGTTATATTTGATTAATATTAATTAACTACTAGTTTTGCAGCACAGTTTCATATCATATTAGATATATGGGATTTGTTGCATGTATTTCTGTTAAACTATTAATAGTTGTCTATCTGGTGCAGTGGCTCATGCCTGTAATCATAGCAATCTGGGAAGCCAAGGAGGGTGGATTGCCTGAGCTCAGGAGTTCAAGTGCAGCCTGAGCAAGAGTGAGACACACCAATCTCTTTTAAAATAGAAAAACTATCTGGGTGTGGTGGCAGGCACTTGTAGTCCCAGATACTCAAGAGCTGAGACAAGAAGATCCTTTCCTTGAGCCTAAGAGTTTAAGGTTGCTGTGAGCTACCATATTACCATGGTACTCTCTCCAGGGTGACAGAGTGAGACTCCATCTCAAAATAAATAAATAAATAATTAAAATATAATATAATTGTTTGGGGTTGATATAAACCATCTGGGGATGTCTAAGAGTTGTTCTCCAAAATAACAAATTCATCTAAAATCTATTCAAGCAAATATCTCCACATTAAAAGCAATGTTTTTTTTTTGTTGTTGTTGTTTTTTTTAAAGAACATATTGAAAGTGTGATTTCAAATGACAATGTTTGGTTGTGTCCCTGTAGCTCGGTGGTTGCAGTGCTGGCCCTATGCACAAGGGGTGGCAGGTTGGAACCTGGCCCAGGCCTGCTTAATGAAACAAACAAACAAAAAAATATATAAAAGACAATATGTTAATCTGTACAAAAATAATTCCCCAAGTCCCCATATTTTCCCATACCTTGAGGTTTTAATAAATGATAATGGAACCATGGCTTTAAATTCAGGGGTGCTTTACCAAAAAAATGCTTCTGAGTATTGAGTAAAAGCATTTTGAGGATATTATTTAAAAATTGAACTGATCTACTCTTTAAAAATAAGATTATCCCATGTTTCCTAACTTTTTAAATATAGTATTATAATGAAATATCAATAATTGATTATAGACAAAAAATAAAATGAAAATATTACCGGTCCTTGGGGCATAGACAAGATGGCTGACGGAAGCCAGCTTTCCACAGAGGCTCCTGCCTAGAAAAAGAGTTAAAGGACAGAAATTTAGCAAGTAACCTGATATTAGAGCTGCACCAAGAGAGAAGGTGGAAGAACACACATCAACCCTGCTGAGGCGAGCTATGACACGAGGGATACAAACAAAATGTACAAAATCCATCACCAAGCAGACAGGAGTCCCCTTCCCCATGAGAATGGTTTGAAGTACCCCATAAACAAATGAGCAGAGTTCAAACGTCCTCCCACTACACTCCATGGGAGAGACCCTCCAAAAACTGGACCTAACTCCCCTACTAGGGTGCCACAGAGTTCTCCCACCAGGCATAAAACTATATAAAACTGTATATATTCACTACCTGCAATTCTGAGCTCCCAGCACTCCCCTTCACTCTTACTCTGAGGTCTGGAGGCTTGTCCCCCAAGAGTCCAGATTCTTGGGTGATTTCGCAAGGGGTGTGGACAGGTCCTAGACTACAGCTGATCAGTGCAAATTCTGTGGCACAGGAATGAGGACAGGACTGAGGGAACCACACTGAAGCGGCGGTGCTCCAAGACGCAGAGCAGCAGCCATTTTTGGCAACAATAGGGCTCACCCCATGATATTCTGAAGCCACACCCCCTGTCTCCCTGGGCAACCAGAGGAGGCTGGGCATCTTCTCAGGTGACAACCACTGTGGAACAGATCTGGGACGGAAACACAGGCCCTGTGAGTAAAGGGTTTTCCCTCAAGTAGTACTGGCCTGGGTGGAGTATGGGGACTAGAAAACGCACATGCAGAGCTGGAAAATTCCCAGGGTGGGGCTGACCTAGAGGACCGCTTTACTGAGCCTAAGACACATCCGGCCCTAAGAGGATCATCAGTCAATAGACAAAGGAAAGCAGGAGGCTAGAACTGACAGCTAACCGAATACAAACCTGCAGGACTGAATACAAACCTGCAGGAGCTAAGACAGGACCTGAGTTACCGGCTCTGGGAACTCTAAACAGCTTCACTTCTATAGTGGAATTTAGCAGAGACAGAAACAAATTCCCACAAAGTTGTTCTGTTCTGTTCCATCAGTAACATCAATCAGGGGCAGGGCTGGAACTCAGTGAACACCCCTCAGCATTCATCAAGAGCCCGAGGCTGTCAGGCCTCTCCTCTCTCTGCTGGATAGAGGCAAAGCAATGTGGCCTGGCTGAGCAGAAATGGATTTCCTTGTGATTCCAGGTGCACTCCCTGGAGTATCTGTTCACTAGAGGCAACTGGGTCACAGCCCTGCAGGGCTATCAGTGACTGGGTGTGACAGAGATGTAAGTTGGGGAAGGAGGCATCAACCTTCCCAGACTAATCTATTTGCTGGGTGGGTCCTCCTGATTTCATGGAGCACCAGAGCAAGTCATATCTGAGTTGTCAACAGATCCCTGCAATCTAGTTTCCAGAGACCTTTTAAACTCTCCCACCTGAGACAGGTGTTGACTGAGACAATTGATTTGGACTTTTTGAACTGAGCCAATTGCCTGAGAACTATTCGAGTAGTGCTCTGGGTACGTGATTGTAGGAAGGTTTGATTTTCCTTTTTCAATTATTGCCTGTGGGGGGCAGAGTGACTTAATTGCTGGTATTTCTCCACAGCTGAGACTTGGAGTAGTCCCAGAGTAACTGTTTAACTAGGGTAGGACAGAGACCAGCTGCAAACAAGACAGAACCACTTAGCCTCACCACACCAAACAGGTCCCCAGTTTCTCAGGCGATAGCACTGTACTGGTCCTCGACAAAGCTCAAGGGGAAAAATCAAATGGCATAAAATAATCATGGGGTGGAATCAGCAAAAAAACTCTGGTAACATAAATAACCAGAATAGATTAACCCCCCCCCCCCAAGGAACGATATGGCAGATGTAACTGAAGATTCTGTTCATAAACAGCTGGCTGAGATGTCAGAAATCGAATACAGAATTTGGATTGCAAACAAGATTAATAGAATGGAGGAACATTTGAAATTAGAAATTTGAGGACCAATTCAAAAGTGGAATTAGAAATTTGAGGAGAAATTCAAAAGTTGTCTCAAGAATTTAATGAATTTAAAGACAAAACCACCAAAGATTTTGACACACTGAAGCAAGAATTTGCAGCCCTCAAAGATCTGAAAAATACAGTAGAATTCCTCAGTAACAGAGTGGAGCAAGCAGAAGAAAGGATTTCTGACATAGAAGACAAAGCTTTTGAATGCTCCCAAACACTCAAAGAAGAAGAGAAATGGAGAGCAAAAATGGATCAATCTCTCAGAGAGGTCTGGGATAAATTGAAGAAGGCTAATATGTGCCTCACTGGAATCTCTGAAGGTGAAGTGG
>CAUYPK010074248.1:0-11906 GCA_963574355.1 Loris lydekkerianus
AGCAACGACTCAGCAAGGCCCGGCCTGAAACTGCCTCTACCTAGATACAGCCAATGTGGTACCATGCCACTGGCCCGACCCTGTCACTCACCTCTTCCCCTGCCTTCTTTCCCTGCCCCTTCTCCACAATAAAAAAAAAAAATAAATAAATAAATAAAAAAATAAATTAAAAAAAAAAAAAAAAAAAAAAAAAAAAAAAAAAAAAACCTGGCCTGAACTGGAAATCTATCTGGTCTCATCTCTGGGCACCACCACTTACACTTTTCAGCTTCTTCCGCTAATTTCCTACATGACAGTCTCCTTTTCATATTCAAGTTTTACTTTTCTGATCAGAACTTTCTATTTACTTCTTACCTCATTCAAAGGACCTGAAAGGCAATTTACCATCCTTATCTGACTATATATCATATTTCATGCTTGACTTCTGTGCTGTGCTAACATATAACGTGCATACTCCTGTGTCAGGGCCTTACTCATGGCTGTTCTACCTGCCTAAAATGCTCTTCCTTCATTCTTCCACCTCCTCCCTCCTTGGTCACTCCTTTACCAACTTTAAGGTAGGCTCAAATGTCACCTTCCTAATGAGGCCTTCCCTGAACATTCTATTTAAATGCAATCCCTTCTTTCACACCACCACTACCACCACTGGCATTCCTTATCCCTTTCCTTGCTTTTCTTCACAACACCACAACCTAAAATATTATCAGTTTACTATCATTATATTTATGTTTACTTCTATTAGAAAAAAATAGGTTTTATGAGAGCAGGAATTTCTTTCCGTTTTGTTCATTGCTGTCTCCCTAGTGCCAAAACATTGTGTAGTGGTTAGGAAATGCTCATTGGACATTTGGGCAACAAAGACTGAATACATTTGCATTGTTCTTCTCTCAGGAAGTTCTATACTTAAACCATAGATAGAAATTCACTCTTGGAGATTGACGTCTCCCAATTATGAATCAGATGATAAGACAGATCTTTCAAACTCTTACTATAAGGTAATCTATGTCCTCTTTGTCCCAGAAATGGAGAACAGCAATAGTGCACTTCATTCTATCATCTAGCTCTAAATTTATACAATAATTTAAGCACAATATAGTGCAAAGTACATGGGCTATTGTGTTTGACAGAAAGCACTCTGAACTATATTAGCTGTATGGGTTTGCTTTATTTAATAACTTTGAGTCCCAATTTCATCACCTGGAAAGAAGGATAATGGCTACTATACAAGTTTATGAGTTGGGATTAGGTAAAGTTGGGATTGATAGAAAAATCTCAAATAATAAAAGTTCAAAGAAGATAGAAGTTTATCTCTCTTTTACATGTCTGGAGGTTGGTCCAGAGTGAGTAGGGTACTCCAGGCCTTTAGGAACCAAGACTCCTTTCATCTTGTGACTCTGTTCTTGGTAGCTGTCATTCCCAAGGTCATATGAAGTCTAATGAGGTTGCTTCTACTTCAGTTGCTGTGTCTACTCCTCTGGCCAGCAGCAAAAAGGAAAGAAAGAGAGAAAAAAAAGATCTTAAAAACCATCTATCCCAATAACCAGAACTTAGATTAAGGGCCACATACATAGTGACTGGAAAACGTAGTGTATATTTTGGATGGCTATCAGCCCAGCTGAAAATTTTATTACTGTGGAAGAAGGGGAAAAATGACTACTAGGGGCCAAATATTAGCCTTCCACTCTATTTTAAATGTCTGTAAGAGTAAACATCTGTAAGATTCATTATCACTAGAAAGCCCTTAAAAAATTAATTATCTTCTTCCCTTTTCTAAATAATCTCTTAGCTTTTCCCTCTTGAGAAAACAAATTAACATTCTTTAATCTTTATCTTCTGGTTCTTACTGATTTTTTTTTTTTTTTTTTTAGCTTATAGATACTTAAAAAAAAATTATTGTTGGGGATTCATTGAGGGTACAAGAAACCAAGTTAGGCTGATTGCATTTGATAGGTAAAGATCCTCTTAGAATTGTGTCTTACACCCCAAAGGTGTGGCATACACCAAGACCCTACACCCTCACTCCTTCCCTCTCTCTGCTCTTCCTTTCCCCACCCCTTCCTCCTTCATTCTCTCTCTGCTCTCCCCTTTCCCTACCCCCACTGTGTCATTAATTGTCCTTATATCCAAATTGAGTACATAGGATTCATGCTTCTCCATTCTTGTGATGCTTTACTAAGAATTACCATTCAGTAAAATATTCGCTGTGGGTTTGTCATAGATAGCTTCTATCAGTTTCAGAAATGTGCCACATAAGCCTATACTCTTCAGTGTTCTAATTAGAAAAGGATGCTGGATTTTATCAAATTCTTTTTCTGCGTCTATTAAGAGGATCGTATGGTCTTTGTTTTTGCTTCTATTAATATGGTGGATAATGTTTATGGACTTGTGTATATTAAACCAGCCTTGCATCCCTGGGATGAAACCTACCTCATCATAATATATGAGTTTTTTAATGATAAGCTGTAATCTATTGGCTAGAATTTTGTGAGAATTTTTGCACCTATATTCATTAGTGAAAGTGGGCTGAAGTTCTCCTTTTTAGTTGGGTCTTTTCCCAGTTCTGGTATCAGGGTGATGTTTGCTTCATAGAACATTTTGGAGAAGATTCCTTCCTCCTCTATTTTTTGGAATAATTTCTGCAGTACAGGAATAGGCTCTCCCTAAAGGTTTGATAGGATTCTGGTGTGAAGCCATCTGGACCAAGGCATTTTTTTTGTTGGAAGCTTTTTTATTGTTTCTTTAATCTCAGTGCTTGAAATTGGTCTGTTCAGGAGGTCTATGTCTTCCTGGCCAAATAGATGGCTTGTGTTTTTTAATCCATTCAGCCAAGGATGTTATGCTCAAGGAAGTTAATGATTTCCTGTTTAATTTCTTCCTGCACCCAAGTGTCATTAAACAGAAGGTTATTTAATTTTCATGCCTTTGTGTGAGGTTGAACGTTTTTGTTGGAGTTGAGTTCCACCTTTAGTGCCTCGTGGTCTGAGAAAATACAAGGTAAAATTTCAATTTTTTTGACTCTATTGAAGTTTGTTTTCTGTCCTAGGATATGACCAATTTTGGAGAATATTCCATGGGATGATGATAAGAATTTATATTTTTTATCTATGGGATGGCGTGTTCTATATGCATCTATCAAGCACAGTTGTTCTAGGGTCTCATTTAAGTTCCTTATATCTTTGTTTAATTTCTGTTTAAAGGATCTGTCCAGCTCTGTAAGGGGAGTGTTAAAGTCCCCTGTTATTATGGTATTATAGGATATCATATTGCTCATACTGAGTAAGGTCTGTTTCAAGAATCTGGGAGCATTTACATTGGGCGCATAAACATTTAGAATTGAAATATCTTCTTGTTGTATTTTTCCCTTGACCAATATAAAGTGACCATTTTTGCCTTTTTTGACTTTAGTTGCTTTAAATCTGCATGTATCTGAAAATAAGATTGCAACTCCTCTTTTCTTCCGAATTCCATTTGCCTGAAAAATTGTCTTCCAACCCTCAACTCAGAGTTTTAATTTGTCCTTTGAAGCCAGGTGTGTTTTCTGTAGACAGCAAATGGATGGCTTATGTTTTTTAATTCAGTCAGCCAATCTATGCCTCTTTAGTGGGGGAATTCAAGCCATTAACATTTATTGAGATAATTGATAAGTGTGGTAGTGTTCTATTCATCTTATTTTGTGGGAGGTCATTGCTTAGTTTTATCTTTTGTGGAAGCTACATTCTGTTTTTTAATTTCTGAGTTTTTAGTTTGCTACTGATCCATTGTGATTGAAGTATTTCCTGTAGAGCTGGTCTTGTTGTGGTGAATTTCCTCAATGTTTGTATATCAGTAAATGATGTGATTTCTACATCAATTTTAAAGCTTAGCTTAGCAGGATATAGAATTCTGGGCTGGAAATTGTTCTGTTTAAGTAGATTAAATGTAGATGACCATTGTCTTCTTGCATGGAAAGTTTCATTAGAGAAAGCTTCAGTCACTCTGATAGATTTGCCCCTGTAGGTCAACTGGCACTTACTCCTGGCAGCTTGAAGAATCTTTTCTTTTTTCTTGACTTTGAATGTGTTCATCACAATGTGTCTTGGAGAAGCTCTGTTAGAGTTGAGGCAGCCTGGGCTAAGATGCCCCTCTGAAAGGTGTGAGTAAGAATCTTTGTTGATATTTGGGAAATTTTCATTTATAATATTCTCTAGTATGGATTCCTTACCCTTTGGCCTTCTTCTTCTACTTCTAGGATACCTATAACTCTTATGTTGGAATGCTTCATAAAGTTCCATAATTGTCAGTGAATTTTCTGTTTTCTCTCTCTTCTTTTCTGCCTCTTTAACTATTTGAATTATCTCAGGAACTTTGCCTTTACCTCTGAGATTCTTTCTTCTGCATACTCTAATCTGTTGTTTATACTTTCTATTGCATCTTTAAGTTTCCTAAATTGACTGCTTCACATTCTTCATCTCTGCTATATCTTTTTTATATTCTTCATATCGTTCATATTTCATTTGATTCTGTTTTTGGATTTCCTTTTGGTTATTTTTTCCACTTTATCAGGAGTCTTTCATTGTTTTCATCATGTGTATTCTAAGTTTCCTTTCTGTCATTTCTAACCTTTCTTGGTAAGTGGAATCCTCTGCAGTAGCTACCTCATGGTCCCTTGGGGGGGAGGGGGTTTGCTCTGGACTGTTTTTTCATGTTGCCAGGATTTTTCTATTGATTCTTCCTTATAAGTGATTTCTTTTACCTGTTTTCTTGCCCTAATTTTCCTTTCACTTCTTCTTTGTCTTTAAGTTGCCATGCCTCCAGACCAGGGTTTCAATGTGTCCTTTTGGTACAGGACCAGAAGGATTACAAGGTTGAAGAGCAAAAAGGGAAAAAAAGAAAGAAAGAAATGAAGAAAAAAAAAAAAAGGGAAAGGAGAGCCAGCGGGTGAAAGGGAATATTGACAAAAAGAAAAGGGGCACAGAAAGAGTGTTACGGGGCAATATATGTATACAGTAGAATCTTAAAATCCCCCAACCTCTGGGGGTGCCAGGTTGGGTGGTTCACTTGAGGTCAAGAGCTCTTTGCTGCCCTGTTCGAATACCATACCCCACCTCCACCAAGTAGAGAGGGAAGACAAAATGGTATAAATAAAACCAAAACAAGCAAACAGAAAACTTCATGAGATAAAATGAAGCCAAAAACCAAATAATAGGGGTAGAAACACTAGCTAAAATCAAGTTCTAATTGTTAAAAAAGCAGCAATGTGAAATTATATTTAAACTAGAAAAATGAAGTAAAAGAAGAAAAAAAAGAAAAGAAAAATCTATAGAGAAAGTGTTGAAATTAAAAACAAAACAACATACTGGTACAGATGTCTTTGTTATATTGTGATTTTTGGTCTTCTGGGTATATACCTTGTAAAGGAATTATAGGATCAAATGGCAGGTCTATTTTTGAAACTCTAAGTATTCTCCAAACATCCTTCCAAAAGGAACATATTAGTGTGCCTTCCCATCAGCAGTGTAGAAGTGTGCCCTTTTCTCCACATCCACGCCAACATTTCTGGTTTTGGGATTTTGTTATGTGGGCTACTCCTACTGGGGTTAGGTTATATCTCAAAGTAGTTTTGATTTGCATTTCTCTGACGACTAAGGATAATGAGCTTTTTTTCATTTGTCTGTAGATCGTGTGTCTATCTTCTTTAGAGAACCCTTAAAGAAAGATGGAGACTTTACCTCTTTCATGGTTACTTGGATGGAGCTGGAATATATTCCTCTTAGCAAATTATGTCAAGAATGGAAGAAAAAGTATCCAATGTACTCAGTTCTACTAGGAAGCTAATTTATAGCTTTCATATGAAGGCTATAACCCAACTATAGCACAAGAATATATGAAAAGGGCCAAGGGAGGGGAAGGAAGGGGGGAAGATTAGGGTGCAGGGAGGGTAATGGGTGCGGCCACACCTCTGGTGCATCTTAGAATGGGTACAGGTGAAGCCTACTAAATGCAGAATACAAATGTCTACATATAATAACTAAGAAAATAAGATAAAGGCTATGTTGAACAGTTTGATGAGAATATTTCAGATTGTATATGAAACCAGCACATTGTACCCCTTGATTGCACAAATGTACACAGCTATGATTTAACAATAAAAAACCACAACCACAACCATAACAACAATAGCAACCAAAGAAAAAAAGAAACCAAAAACAAAGCAGTATTTATCTCTTGTTGAATATTGTCTGGGCAACAGGTGATCTTCTGGGGTATGAGATGTTAATTACAATGCTGATACACTTGTACGAGATGGAGACTGGAGGCCTCTGTTGATTTCTCAAACCCCACAGGGTGGAGAGCCTAAAGTGGAGACCCTACATTTCTCTCAGCCCTCGTAAAACTTGGCTAAGCAGATTTCCCAGGAAAGTGCTTGTTGCTGGTATCACTCCTGAAGTGGTTATCCACTTAACCAGTGTGCCAAAACCAATCTCACTTATGCTCCTGAGGGCTAAGGGTGCAGGGCGTCTCAGTCCCTGCCTTTAGGCTGCTCAGTTAATAGATTACTTGCTCCCACCTGATCCTTGCTCTGCGACCCTGAGGGTGGAACTTGCCGGGGCACTTTTCCCACAATGGCTCCATGTGGCCCACAGCTGAACACTATTAGCTTCATCTTCCTCAGCAGCTCAGTCTGAGGCCCTTTACAATGCTTAAAGTCCTCCATGCCCTAGTTCTCCCAAGGTAGTTCAACTGAGTGCCATGTCCAAAAAAATCTCAAAGCAGCTCACAGGTAAGGCCTTTCCAGTTCGTAATCTCACTGCCATTGTACTTACAGCTGCCGGGAAATTAGACCGAACAAACACAGGCAACCACTTGTCAGTTTTCCACCACTTTTGTCCTCCTGGGGTCTAGAATTCTCTTGCTGATTCCCTGTGTCCTCAAAGGGATGTTTATGGGCAGATCCTATCAGCTAGAGATGCCTGGAGTCTTGTCTCCCCAGACTCACAGTGCCCAGTTACAAGGAAGCTGTTACTCAGCCGCCATCTTGCTCTTCCTTTATACATACATTTTTTATCATGGTAAAATGTGGATAGGACTGAATTCCCCATTTTAACCATTTATAATTGTACAATTCAGTAGCATGATTGCACAGTACCCATTTCTAAAAAATAATTTATTTATTTTGTGATAGATTTCTTACTATGTTGCCCTCAGGAAAGTACTGTGTCATCACAGCTCACAGCACCCTCCAATTCTCGGGCTTCAGCAATTCTCTTGCCTCAGCCTCTCAAGTAGCTGAGACTTTAGGCACCTGCCACAATGCTTGACCAGTTTTTTTTTTTTTTTTTTTTTTTTTGTTGGAGTTGTCACTGTTGTTTGACAGGCCCAGGCTGGATTCAAACCCGCCAGCTTGAGTGTATGTGGCTGGTGCTCTAGCTGCTGAGCTATAGGCATTGAACCCATTTTTAGAACATTTATATCATTGTACATAGAAATTCTATAGTGGCTAAACAGTAACTCCTTATTTCTCTATCCCCTAGCTCTTTCCCCTTTCTCTATTGATTTGTTTTTTGACAAATTGATTCTACTTTCTCTATTGATTTGTCTATTCTAGGTTCTCTATATCAGTAGAATCCTATAATATTTGCATGTTTGTGTTTGGCTTATTTTAGTTGCATACTGTTTTTAAGGTTCATCCATGTTGTAGCATGTATCAGCATTTTATTACATTGTATGACTAGATAATAGTCTAGTCATTTTGCTTATTAATTCATCTGCTGATAAAGCCTTAGTCTCCCAGAGTGCTAGAACTACAGGTGTGGTCCACTGTGCCTGGCCGTGGGGTGAATATTTTTAATAAATTTTTTTTCAGTGCCCACTTTTAAATTAAAATATTTTATGTATTAAAAGTCAATATGGAGGTGGAGCATGATGGCGGACAGGACAGACGTGTAGCCCACCTCTCCCAAGCCATCAGGGGAGAGGAAAGAGGGTCAGGTCCTTCCCCATGAGTGGATTATAGCAGTGGATGGACTGCTGGAGATGCTCAGTGAACTGGCAGATTACTATACATAAGGGGTAATTAAAAACCACAGACTCTGTTGTAGAGATTCTTCCCTGCCTGGCCATGCTGGCCAGCAGGCCCCTCTCCCACGGAGGGCAGCAGCTTGTAAATGCTGACAAAACCCAATTGACAAATATTTATTCCTGAACTGAGGGAGGCATCCAAAGGGAGAGCCACTCAAAACCACGGGGAGCTGGGCAACCTGTTGGACAATAGAGGGGGAAGGGATCGTGACCGGGAAACAGACATTTTGAACTGCCCAAAAGGGCGGGCACCTTTCCCCCAGGTGTTGGAAGGGGCTGGCAGTTCAGGCTGCATGGCAAACTGGCGGGTGCCGACCCAAAGGGGAAACTCTGAACCAAACTCATAATAGGGCCCCCAGCGCTCCAACCAAGGGAGCCAAGTGCACCGCTTCAGCCACTTCAGCCGTGAACCCGCATGTGACTGCCCGAACCCAGCAGCACTTCCCCACACACAGCCCATTGCAGTTGCTGGCTTGCAGGAGAAACTGGAAGCAGAGTGGAAAGATTTAAAAAGTGTGGACGCCTGAACTGTTTGGGAAGGTTGGTTGCAAGTGCTGTTTGGAAAAGAACAGCTGAAGTTACACAATTCTTAGGTGACAAACTTTTACAGACATTCCAAGATGGCGATCAGCCATGGAAGGTGGTTACACATGGTAACAGTATAAACTGTGAAACAGGTATAAGCCTGGGAACCACTCACAGTGCCACCTGGTGTCCAGAAAGTATATTGAAGTATGAATATATTCCTACCAAAGTTGATCCCTACAGCAGACATATAGTTGTATATAGGTATATTTCTACATGCAAGAATATTTTTGTAGTTGTTGCCTTTTTTTTTTTTCTTTCTTGTTTTTTTTTTTGTTCTGTTTTTTCCTCACCATTTTCTTAGAGGAGCTTTTGATAATTTTTTATTAATACTTTTTATATAGATATATTTTTTATTTCTGTTTTCTAATTTGAATTTCTTCTTTCTTCTCTTTTAACATTTCTACTAACACCACTTTTTTCTCTCTTTTTTTTCTTTCTTTTCTTTCTTTCAATTACTTTACAATTATCACTATTTTTATTGCAGTTGTTTTATGTTGCTGTTGTCGTGGGTGTTGTCTGTATTGTCTATGTGTTTCTGTCTGTTTCTGGTAGCCTTTGTATCTGTTTATTTGTTCATTTGCTCTCAATGAGCTTGGTGTTACGACCTGTAACTCTGAGCTCCCAGCACTCCCCTCTACTCTCACTCTGTGGTCTGGAGGCCTGCCCCCCAGGAGTCCAGATTCTTGGGTGAACTCTCAAGAGGTGTGGACAGGACCTGGTCTGCAGCTGGCCAGTGCTGATTCTGCAGAACAGGAGTGAGGAGATGATGGTTGGCTAAGAGGGAACCCTAGAGTGGTGGTGCCCTGAGGTGTTGAGCAACAGCCGTCTTCAGCAATAACAAGGTCCACCCCCAGATATCCCATAGCCACTCCTCCTGTCTCCCTGGGCAACCAGATGAGGCTGAGAATCTTCTGAGATGGCAACCACCACAGAACAGACCTGGGACTGAAATACAGGTCCCATGAGTAAAGGGTTTGCCTGAGGTGGTACTGACCTGGATGGAACACGGGGACTAGAAAATGCACCCACAGAGCTTGGAAACTCCCAGAATGGGGCTGATCCAGAGGACCGCTTTACTGAGCCTAACATGCACCTGGCCCTCAGGAAATCATCAGCCTATAGACAAAGGAGGCCAAGAGGCTACAGCGACAACTAATCGTGCTGTGAATACAAATGCAGGAGTAAAGACAGGGCCTGAGGCACAGGGTCTGGGAACTCAAATCAGCCCCTCCTCTTCAGGAGAATCTAGCAGGGTCAGAAATAAACTCCCACAGGGTTGTTTTGTTCACCCAGTAAAATAAACTAAGGGTGGGGCTGGAACTGAGTGAACACCTCTAGCCTACACCAAGTGCCTGAGGTTGACAGGCCTCACAATCCCCTGCTGGATAATGACAGAGAGCAGCGGCCTGGATGAGCAGGCACAGACTACCCTGTGATTTAGGCAGCTGCAAACCTCTGGAGTATCTGCTCACTGCAAACAACTGACTGGATCACAGCCCTGTGGGGCTAGCAGCAACTGGGTGTGACAGAGCTGCAAGGTGGAGAAGGAGACATCAACCTTCCCAGACTGATCTGCTTGCTGGGTGGCTCCTCCTGACTCCATGCAGCACTGGAGTAAGTCATATTAGAGCAGTCACCAGACACCTGTGATCCAGTTCCCAGAGACCTCTTAAAATCTCCCACCTGAGACAGCTGCTGACTGAGACAAATGATTTGAACCTTTTGAACTGAGCCAATCATCTGGGGGCTATCCAGGTGGTGCCCTGGGTGTGTGGTTATAGGAAGGTTTGATTTTCCTGTTCCATTTGTTGCCTGTGGTGGGTGGGGTGACTTAATTTCTGGTATTTCTCCACAGCTGAGACTTCAACCCAGAGAAACTGTTTCACTACGGTCAAACAGAAACCAGCTGAAAACCATACAGAACCACTTAGCCCCTCTACACCAAACAGGGCCCCAGTTTCTCAGGTCACATCACTGTACGGGTCCTCGACAAAGCACCAGGAAAGAAATCAAAGGGAGTAAAACAATAATGGGGAGGTATCAGTGGAAAAACTCCGGTAACATGAATAACCAGAACAGATCAACCCTCCAAAGGAAAGATATGGCAGATGTAATTGAAGATCCCATTCACTAACAACTGGCTGAGATGTCAGAAATCGAATTCAGAATTTGGATGGCAAACAAGATTAACAAACTGGAACTAGGAATTCGAGAAGAAATTCAAAAGCTGTATCAAGAATTTAACGAATTTAAAGAAAAAACCACCAAAGACTTAGACACACTGAAGCAAGAATTCGCAGCCCTCAAAGATCTGAAAAACACAATAAAATCCCTCAGCAATAGAATGGAGCAAGCAGAAGAAAGGATAGCCAACATTAAAGATAAAGCCTATGAATGCTCCCAAAATCTCAAAGAGGAAGAGAAATGGAGAGCAAAAACGGATCTATCTCTCAGAGAGCTCTGGGATAATTTGAAGAAGGCCAATCTACGAATAATTGGAATTCCTGAAAATGATGAAGTGGCCTTGCTGGGCACAGAGGCCCATATGCATGATATTATGAAAGAGAATTTTCCAGACATGCCTAGAGATTCTGAAATACAGATAGCAGACAACTTCAGAACCCCAGCACAGCTCAATCTGTATAAGACATCCCCCAGGCATATCATAATTAGCTTCACTAAAGTTAATATGAACAAGAAAATTCTCAAAGCTGCCAGGCAAAAGAAAGTTATTACGTACAAGGGGAAGAATATTAGAATGACTGCAGACCTCTCTGCTGAAACTTTTCAAGCCAGAAGAGGTTGGTCATCGACTTTTAATCTCCTAAAATAAAATAACTTTCAACCCTGGATCTTGTATCCAGCTAAACTGAGTTTCATCTATGATGAAGAAATCAAATACTTTAATGACAATCATATGTTGAAGAAATTTGCCATAACCAAACCAGCTCTTCAGGATATTCTCAGACCTATCCTCCATGATGACCAACCCAATCCTATACCACAAAAGTAAACTCACTCAGAAACTTCTGATCAAACTCCAACTTCCACAATGGTGAAAGGATTAAAAATGTCCACTGGACTTTTGAAAAACTCGATACCTAAAACTTCAACAGACTTATCATTATTCTCCATTAGTGTGAATGGCTTAAACTGTTCTCTAAAGAGGCATAGGTTAGCTGACTGGATACAAAAACTCAGGCCAGATATTTGCTGCATACAAGAGTCACATCTTAACGTAAAAGACAAATACAGACTCA